>WIPJ01000702.1:600520-622089 GCA_018155075.1 Cassiopea andromeda
AGATTAATCCCTGATTGTGCCAATTTTGGGATACTCTTTTGGTGAATCAATCAAATTTTGTTGCAGAATGAAGTTGCATATGAACTTTAGAATTTTTGCAATAATGATAGCAGTTTGATTGCCCCCAGCCTTTATGTTGCCAAAAGACTGGTGGCATTCCTTCTACTTACAAATGGATGAGTCCAGCATAGGCAAACCCTTGATGTGCAGCTTGAGCTTAACTCAATTGGACAAATTGATATTTATAAGATTCAATTTTTATTTTACAATGTTTTGTTTAACAGTGAAATGTATTATCTAATTCTATGTAGGATATGTTTTACAGCAGTTCTGACAACAACAATCTGTGATTTAGAAGAGAACTTAAGTCAATAAAAATAGTGCTAAAATCTATCTTCAATGTAAAAGTGAAATCATGCAAATTACATTATACCTGTAGGAGGAGATATATGTCAGCTTTATCTATCTTAACATGGTTACTTTCCATAGAGTACTTCAAAACAGCAAGGTTAAGAATAATGCTGAGACCCCCTCTTATGTGTTTTCCTTTCATTCCAAAGGGGCAGGACTAACTTTTTCACCCTAGCTTTGCCACTGTATACATCTATATCTGTTCTGCTTGTTTGGATACAGTACCTATTGGATACAGGCGTTGATCTAGAGGGGGGCCACGGGGCCATGACACCTCCCAAACTGTAGTATCTCTTATAGCAAGTCACTGCATTAGGAAAGTTCTCACATGAAAAAGACAATAAAAGGGGGGTCGTGCCTCCCAAAGTCCAGCTCTGGGTCCGCCCCTGATTGGATGATATATAATTTCAAAGTGTATTCATGGTAAGCAGTTTTCTATATTTTCTAATATGAGCCTCGAGACATAGCTTCAATATATTTTGGGGGGTGTCAGTTGTTTTTGCCCTGCGAAAATGAGTTCTATAGTATGATAGCAAAATTGATAGAAAGCCATTGCTGAAGCACTTCTTATCAAAAACACTGTTGTCTTTGCTTAATTTGTGAGTTCCTATTGGATTGACAATAAGTTATGTTGTGAATACCGTAAAAATAGTTTGGTTAGTCCGTGCACGTGATCAGGGAGCCATTTTGGTACTAGTGCCAGATATCTCGCTGATCACGTGCTCAACCTATTTATTCGATATTTTTCTTCTTTTGATTTTTACTTTTTAACCTTATATGGACAATTCTTGAACCAAGATTTATCTTTTGTTTCTCGTATGTAAACCTTTACTGAACGTTGAATCAGGAAGTTCATACGCAGTGCGGCGTTTTACATGCATGAGCTACTGCAGGACTTTCAGTGAGATGCGCACGATCGTTCGCGAGCGCGCAGACACGCGCCCAACACGTCACGCGCGCTCGATTTGTCGCGCAAGTAATTCTATCAATTTCATTGCTAGCGAGCGATGAAATACTTTGCAATCAAGTTATTTCACTGTGCTACTGAATGCCCTTTATCCTTAAAATGGTTGATACTTTTCGTAAGTGAATGATGAACGCGAGTAAAGAGAGTAGGATGAAGGGAATTTGATGCGCTTTCTGAGGAAGAACGAGTACTAAGTATAAATACTTGCCTATACGTACGCCTTTCTTTAGATACTTTACAGCTATTGTAAATACTTGTCAAGAATTGTATTCGAAAAACAGCGCGCGCAAACAAGGCTACGCGTGTAATTAGTTGCGAACGTCTGAAATACTGTAAGTCTGAATCTGTCCAGTAATTGGTCTACTAACTTCTTCCAGTAGAAGTGACAATTGAAAAAGAGGCTGAAACTTAAGCGTTTGTTTTCAACGTCTAAAGATGCATTTAACATCGTCTATTAAAGTATTAGCTAAACATGGCCGGAAATTGCAGCAATTGAACGTATCAACAGCATGCAGATGCATCAGCGTAATGCGCAGTCCAGCCATAAATCTGGAACCACGAAAGCGCTTTTCAAACTTAGGGGTTATGTCGTCAGCTGATGATGGCCATCATGAAAATGGTAGCTAGTTGCAGTGGCAATTATTTTTTTTGAGCATTTTGACTTACAGTTTGATATTCTTCGATATCCATGCAGAAAACAACTAGCAAGATTAGATGCGATGGTGTAGTGTAGGAGCAGTAAGAATTTGATGCTAAATTGATATTGGAATTTTTGCCTCGCGCGGGGGGGATTTCTCCCCCGCGCACAACAGCTGTCAGCCGCGCATTTCTTGTAGAATGATTGCTTGTTCCAGCCGCACAAAATTCTTCTAGCAAGACAATTCAAAGTTTCCTATGTGGCTTCGTTATACCTTCTTGTTTACACAATGCCCCAATTTTTGGCAAGATTTTATTTTGATATAAATCATTTTAGTTGTGAAGTGCGCAATTTCTGTTCGTAGTCATATTTCATGTTGAACCATTCTGTGATACACTATATTGCTGAATTTGACAAATGCGCGCCTTTCTACCTGGACTGCAGAGTTTGGCAATTGCACACTTGAGATTTTTTTTCCTATGATGCTGTACACCTTGGGCTAGGCATGGCAGGACATTGAAAAGCACAACTAGGTGTTATGAAGTCTCAGACTTTTTCTTCATACTGATCAAGTTACAACTTTCAGATATTATTTTTCATATTTGCTGTATAGCCTTACTCCATAATACAAATAACAGAAAATAGTTAGACAGGCTCTACGTTTTATGCCAAAAAGTTAAGTGCATGGCTAGAGTATTATATGTGAGGCAAAGTGCACACTTGCACTCTTGCTTCTTGCTCATGCTTACTTAAGCCTCATTAGAAAAATTCAAACACTATAATCTTGCTTTCTGCCTGTGTTGCTCAGCTTTGCCGTGTTTCTGGAAGTTCTGCTTAGGAGGCCAGGTCTAAGATGAGAATAAGAACTAATTCTTGAAGCAAAGTGCTATCTACAAGCCTTGAAATGAGCAAATGCTAGGTACTTGATTGATCAAGTTTCTCAATTCATTAAGGGACTTGATCAAGCTCATACAGTTTTAGCAGTGGCATGCTGGCTGGGGGCATGTACCCTCTTAAGGACACTTTTTAAGGGGTGAAAGTGATATTTTAACATGTTTTTGTATTAGCAATGGATGCCATAGATGAATTGCTTATGCTTTATTTAACACAAGCAAATGTGTGAAGCGGTGCATTTGTTCTTGTGCCACAACATGAAATGTGTTCTATGAATTTTGTCTACAATGTGACTTCATATATAAGAACTTCTAATTTAAAGGAGAAAGGGAAAGAATGTTTAATTACTGTTTAACAGATATTCAAGGAAGATTCAGGCAAAATCTTTCTCTGACTTGCATATCTTTATTAGGAACAAATGATCAATTCTAGGAGCTTGAATAATTGAGCCAGCAGGATTTGCTAAGCAAGTATGAAGGCACTCATGCTCTATCAAGCACCTCTCATTTTAAGGCCTATGTCTATCTTGCTACTCACTTACTTGCTAGTCTCACCAGACTAGTTTTCACAGCTGGAACAAAACCCAGACTCTTCAGTAATTGCATTTGTAGTAATGCTTTAAAAAGTAATATTTTTCTATTGAAAGTGAGATGCTTTCTGAGCAATTAAGCATCCAAACTGCTGCTAGTACAGGATGTTGTTGTTCATGTTGTAAATATTTAAAGTGTAGTGACATGTATGTATGTTAGCTTTACAGGAGGCCTCAAGCCCTACAAATGTTTATGTTCCACAACATCGTCCAAGCAAACTTGATAGGATAACACTGATTGCCACAGGTACAATGAAAGCACACGAAATTGGTACTGAAGTTAGGTATTACCTTGTTTATCTGCTGCATTTTGAGCATCTCATTTTTGAAAAATTGTAGAGCCTAGCTGGCAACATAAATAGTTTCGTTTTGTTATTGGAGAACCAGCTTCTTGCTCTTTCCTTCAAGGATACATTGCTATTATTGGTGTGCAATTGATGACAGAATCACTCCTGTTTTATGTAATATTGCCTTGAAATATTTATAGCAACAACTTTTTTGCATTTCTATCATGCCAATATCATACCAATCTTTTATTTTTGACTTTAACATGTGTGATCGCATGAGTATTTGAATTATGATATATTGGAATTTAAAAAATTGTAATTCAAAGGAGATGGATTGTGGTAGCCAGCATAGAGTGTTGTGCATGGGTTTTTGTGATGAAATCAATGTTCATTGTTTGATATTTCTGCCAATGTTTAGCACCCAATCCCTTCAGAAGTGACTATGACATACTGTTATCTAGGAGATGGGGACATCACTTTGAAGCTAGTTTTTCAAAGATTGCATGCCACCACATGCTTGGATGGTTTTAGGTGTGTGATAGCTAGCACCCCTATCATAATCTTGCCATGATAGCCTGCATACCAGTAACTACTCTCTGCCAGTGTAATGTTTAGATTATAAACCTGATTTACTTTACAGTTTTAATGCAGTTTCAAAGGCATACTCAAGAAGACAGATTGCATTTAATATAGCAGTGATGGTGGTGGGCTTGTTAGTCTATCTTTATGCAATGCAAGAAGCCAAGAAGGCAGTGAAAACAGAAAGTATTTATGACACTAAAAAAAAGTGATAGCCTGTAACTTTTGTGCTTTGAGCTCTGTCTGTATATGCCTATAGAAATGTGTTTTGTGATAACTATTGAATTATTCATGCTGAAAAGGATTATTGGGCCACTGTGATTCCTTTCTTCTCAAATCGTTTTTCTGATACTGTCACATCATCTACTGCAATAAACCTATAACTTTGTTACGCACTATCTGAATGCTATCTCATGGAAAGTGAAAATGTGGTGGTGTTTTCTACCAGGTCTCATTAAAAGTGTGATGCCCATGAGCACAGATCTAAAATTAAATGTGCTTGCTGAAAATATGGAAAGGAATACATGGTTCTACACAAATTTACATTAAAGTGGCTGCAGAATTTAAAGTGGTGTAATTTTTGCCTGTGAGTGGCACCAACACACTTGCACAGATTAATAAGGTCTGTTTTCTACCAAAATCATCCAAGGTGGAATCCATGCAAACCATAGAAGGTGTAGGTGTGCCTAAGGACAAGTGCAGTATATTGCTGAATTAGGTCATCTTGCCCCAATGCATTACCTTACTATGCAAAATCAAAGCAATACTCCAAATAGCACGGATGATATTTATGCAGACCAAATTTATGTAAATTGGCTAAGAAACAATGTTTCATGAACATTAAGTAACATGGATGGAATTGTGCCATACCAGTTTACCTGATAGATTTCTCTATGTATCAGAAAGGGAAGCAAACAGATTTACAACAAACCAACTTTTTTCAAGTGAACAACTTAGCACAACAAGTACAATGAAGAATCCTATACTTTTAGAATGTTGATACTGTTGATAATTTTCATATCTTTTATGCTTCTTTGTTGCACTCACATTAAAGCCAAGTCTTTGGGGGTTTTTGTAATGAAGTGTTCAAAGTACCATTTTACACAATTAGTACAGTATAAAACCTAACTTGAAATTAATTAATGGTGATGAAGGTAAAATTGCACTAATTAATGTATCACTTTAATTTTAAGTAATAAAGTACTTTGCATTTTGTCAGCACACCAAGGAAATATCCAACTATGTGTTGGAGCTGCCTGGCAGAAGGTACTTGGATGCACCTTGCAATGTCACATAGGTAGCAATCAAATATCAAACTACTTTTGAGCTCGCATGATCTAGTAGCCTAGAAGACTCATCATCCTTTCCCCGGTAAGTAATACTGGCATTTTTTGCAACACTGAAGTCAATCATTCCAAAACTTTTACCACCAGATATCACACTGCTTGCACTTCCAGAATTTGTTGCCCTATTAGTGGGAACAACTAAACTTCCAGGTACTTGCAATGTATCATAAACCTTTCTTGTCAATTCCTCCATTTCTTCAGCAAATCTGTCATACTCTGGACGTTCAAATGGCTTTACTCCATATCTAGCATGCTCGTACAAAGCAACAACACGCTCACAAAGATCCTTGCAATCAGAAAAAGGCGCATAAGGTGGTTTTTGCAAATCTGTCATATGACTCCTCACCGACTGCCCTGGTTTTACTGCCAGACACACGTCAACTCTACATAACAGGTCGTTCAAGCAGCTCATCAAATCAAATGCCTTTCTTCGAAATGTGTATGTGCTTTCATCTCTCCTCTCTACAAATGATGACATAACTGCCGTATCTTTGCAGCCTTGATCACTTAGCAGTTTGGGCTCCACGGAAATTTTGGACACTAAATCAAAGTACCTTTCAATCTTTCTCTTCATTTGTTTTGACGCATCGCTTCCTACATTTGTGTGGGGTCCTTTCTTTGCAATTAGCAGCATCCGTGATATGTGCCGGTTTCCCCATATAATGCAAAACAAAATAATAGTACCAACAGATACTATGGTTATCAAAAGTTCTTCTCCACCAAAGTTCTCATCCATGATGTGACGTTTGCCGACCAACTTCGAACTACGCGGATCAATACATATCTATAAAACAAACTACCATTTTTGACTGGCCTCTATTCAGGATTCGTGCAGAATGAGGCCTTTCAAGCAGTAAACAATTGCAGCCAGAAAATTAAAAGTCTGTCTTCTGTCGTCAAATGCATTTATCATCAAATTGGAAAAATAGCTATTGGAGATAGCAATGGATCTTGACGATGAGGAAGTATCATATCACATGTCTCTTGATGACAACGGCATAATTAGCAGGGAAGGTAGTGTTGAGGTGGATGGACTGACAACATGCCTCATTGTTGCAGATGTGCCTATCAGCATTTTCAGCGAAGAAGCTAAGAATGATCGCAAGGTGTTTGAGGATATGTTCAAGGAATATGGACCTGCCAAATTTGTTTACTTGAAAAGTTTCAAGCGTGTTTTGGTTGATTTTCAATCCTCGTTCTCAGCTGCTATGGCAAAGATTTCCCTTCACTTTACAATTTTCAAGGAGAATGAATTGAAAGTTTATTTTAAGAAGGTATCGTGAAACCTTGGATCAGGTGGATGTGTTGACCATAAACTTAGGGTGCAAAAGTATGGAAACAATTGGGAGGCCAAGATGGTAGAGCTAATGTAAAAAAATTTTTTTTAAAAGTACAATAACCAGTTTCTGTGTACTCTGCTTTTCAGCCGTTGTGAAATTTCAAACAAGTGTAGAAAATTATTACTATACCAAAACAGAAATTCACTATGTCATAGGTCCTATGGTTTGTTGAAAGTTTAATTGTTTTCTTCAGTAACCAGATTGGCTCGGAACAGATTCTATACTCTATTGTACTCATTGATAAAGTTTGTCAATTTATTGTTTTGAAGTCTGTTGCTTTTCTTCAAACGTTCTTGCTATTTCTTCTGCCTTAATCCTTGAAAAGTTGAGCTGTGGTTCTTAATTGAAGAAAACCAATGCATTTTCTATGATTTTAATGTCGGATATTGACTAGGCCTTGAAATAAGTTTTAGACTACATAGGGCACAAAATGTATCTGTTTTCAAGCTGCATTGCATGATTTTCTGTCATAGTGGAGACTTAACGGAGCTTCAGAGCATCTCAAAATTGATTTTGTGCTTTGGTCCAATTTATTTTAAAGAATTGTGTGCAAACAAGGGGCATAGGACAAACCTGCTTATTTTGTTACCACCAATGAACCCTTGAAACATTACTGAAATAAAATTGTTTATTGTTGATCAAAATTTGTATTTTAAAAATATATTATAAGCAAATTACTTGGTAAAGTCAATTTTGCTTGCAATTTATCTGAGTTTATAGCCTATTTCTAGCAATTTTTAATAGCCACCTTGACTTTCCAGTAAAATTTCCTTGGCCTCTCACTATGGTAAAACTTTCATCAATAATTCCTAAGAAAATGCTACAAATGTGTCTAGAGATAATATGTATAATAATAATAAATGAATCTGTTCAAGTTGGAAAGATATGATGCCAAAACCATTTCAAGTTCAGGCCTATTGGTTGACTCATTTCCATGCTTTTGTACCCTGAGTGTATATGGTAGACCCTTACCTTGTATTTGTCTGATGATTCATTTAGTAATTGATTGCTTGATTGACTAGTTGATTTGTTAATTGGCTACATTTGGTCTTTGTTACATATATTTTATTTTTATACATATTTAAAGAGTGTACATACATTCAATACATAGATTTTTATAGTTTTTTATGTATGCATTTTCTTTCAGAAAAAGAAATGGTCAATGCTTTTACAATCATTTACTAGTAGTGCAGACTCTCGTGATAGAAAGTTTAGTAATTAGAGCAAAATATTCCAATTGGGCCTATGATGGAACTCATTGGGGATAACAGGAGTTTGTGCCTCAACATGTACAATAACAATCAAGTGATTTCTTACAGGCACTTCCTTGTATACAAGATTATATGAAACTCTATCTTTCATTTTTTAATTTCATGTACTCCCACCTGGAAGCAGTGGTGAAGCTAAGAGTCCTGCCTCTCCTACCCAGCAGGACAGAAATATTGTTAAATTTCATTTTCAGAACACAAATCAAAAAAGTCAAATACAAATTGAATACAACATCAAGGTATGAGCAGGCTTATGTACAAGCTCGTCATGGATTGAAATGCATTTTCAAAACAACTTAAGCTTCATCTACATTGCTCAAAACTCCATTTCCTGGCATAGGGCTGTCATCAAACAATGCTACTATTTCACTTAAAATTCAATTCCACTCATGTGAGTATGAAAGGAGGTAGCCCTGTGGTTTTGCCCCTGCCCTACTAGCTATAAACAATGGACATTCCATATTTGGCTCTATCAGACAATGGCTGATAATAGTTCAAGTTCTGCCCATTTTGAATGATAGGATTATGATAACAATCCTGTGTCACTTGATCAAACTCACTGGAGCAGAAGTCAGATTTTTTAAATAGTAGAAGATGTAGCTTCAGAGTTTTGTGTTGAATGGTAAGCCCAAGCCACTGAGAGATTTGAGAGGCCCTAGGTCAAGCAGAAATGTGAGCTCCCTGTGAGGGAAGTTAGCTGAAAAGAAGGGTAAGATGATGGAGTGAAGTCCAGGAAATATCTCCTGGTCTTTGTTTATGAAGCCACCTAAACCTTGAGGCTTTAGCATAATTTTCCCCTTCTACCAATCTCAGTGACTCTGCCTGCCCTTTCTACTGAGCAGGACTAGCTCTCTTGCTCCAGCTTCACCAGTGCCTGGAAGCAATATGAAATGAGTGATTCTGAATGAGATACGGTTGTGCAGTTGAAAAGAAGTATGTTAGAGGTAATGAAGGAAGTCAAAATCAATTTTAATTTCCATCTAAATCTTAGCTCATTTCGTGCTTTGACCGATGTTAATTTTGCTTTAGGTTCTTTCTGGATCTTCATCTTGCCTCCAGTTGCCAAAGCCAGAAAAACAATTCCTTATTTCACCACCTGCATCACCTCCAGTCGGATGGGAGCCTTTGGAAGAGCCAGTGCCTGTTGTCAATTATGACCTTTTATCAGCTGTGTCTGCACTGTCAAATGATCCACAAGAATTGCACCCAGAAACAGCAGCCACCCCTGGTATAGTAGTGCATTCATGTCCAAATCCAGTTGAGAGCTTGAATGATGATGATAACTATCACCCACTAAATATACTGCCCAGAAATATTGTACAAACCTCTAGACCACCATTGAACTGCACAAGTAACTTTGATTAGGTAGTTATAACTGAAAGATGAATGATCCTCACTGATGATGATTGAAGGAGATGCCATGATCCTATGCATATAAAATACGTTTCCATGTCTAGATAAGCAATACCTTCCGAGTGGTACCATTCATGATAAGGTTAGCATATATCATTCTAGGCCTAGAAACAGATAAAGTTATTGGTTTTTTGTGTAATTTCAAACTATTAAGGGTGCATAGATGCTAAGCAGTTTCAAGTTGTCACGAGTGATTAACGATCATTATTAGACGATGCCACTACAACAGTGTCGTACATTTTAAGAAAATTGTTTGGTGACGTTTGATTAGGTGATGATCGTGGGAAAATTCTTGTTCCTCATTCTTAAGGCTACTAAGGTATGGCCAAAAGGAATTGCAATCTTACAGAACGTGTCGTAAATATTCCAGGCCTTTCAATGAGTAAATCAGACGCGCGCTGCTGATCGCGTGCGTAAGCTCGTTTGCGCGCGCTGTTTTTTCGAATACAATTTTTGTCAATTAGCGGGAGATATTGATAAAAGCTGTAAGATGTCGAAAGAAAGGCGTAGTTATAGGCAATTTTTTGTTCCTCAGCAAGAGATCATCCTCGCTTTTATGTATTCATATTAACTTTTTTTGTACACGACTAACCCTTCAGCTACATAAATATCAAAAAATAAATACATTATACCTGCCTAACATTACAGTAAGAAAGAAAATTTATAACTTAACTAAGGCTGTTCTTCCAGGGGGTCGTGTTTTATTTGTTTTCAGCTCATCAAATACATTTTCAATTGTTTTTTGAAGTGGCAAAGCGTGGGAACTTCCCTAATGCTTTAAAGGGATTTCATTCCATGTTCTTTGTGCTGCGTATGAAAATCCTTTTTTTTCATACTCTAGATTATACTTAGAAATCTGGATGTTTCTGCAGAATCGTGTATTGTATCTGGAGTAATGGGACCTTAGGTGGAATTCGTTCCACAGATTTTCTAGACATAACTTGTTACGGATCTGATAGACCATAACGGCACGATCAAATGTAGTAAGTTGCTTAACTGCTAGGAAATTAAGTGTCCATTTGTCTTCGCCTTCATCATTTTGCTTTCGAAAAGAGTGCACTATTTTATGGATAAAGGACATTCAGTTGCATAGTGAAGAAACTTGATTGTGAAGTACTTTAACAGCCAAACCATTGATTATGTGCTTTCCATTGTACTTGAATGTATATCTAGTCCATCGTTTTCATTCCTCGCTAGCAATGAAATTGATAGATTTGCATGCGCGACAAATCGAGCGCGTGTGACGTGTTGGGCACGTTTATGCGCGCTCGCAAGCGTCTCATTGAAAGGCTTGATATTAATGACCTAGAGCCCCCTAAAAGCTAAGTGAACACCCCTATCCATATCCTTGAGCTCTATTCCGAATCTTACTCGTATCCTTTACTTCAACCATAACCCAAACCCATTTCCCTTGCTGATGGGTTGCATTTTTGTTTTGATCTTCAGATAATGCATTTTCTTATATACAATGAAGCGTGCTTTAATAAATGTTATTGTATATTATAGTTGGGGTCACTCACCCCTTGCTTAGCGCAAACTTTACTGCTTTTGAAACCCTCCCCTAAGATGACCCACAACTCATACGGTATAACACAGAAACTCACAATGCAACAACCAATTTTCACGGTGGCCCACAACTCTCACTGCAATACACAGAAAACTCACGACAAAAGAACCAATTTTCAAGACACAACAATCAATTTTCACGATACAGGACAGAAGTTCATGACACAACATAGATTTTCAAGACACAACGCAGAGATCCCAAAGCAATAGATGACCCGGGGCGCTCATTACTGCAACTTATGACAAATCTTTCTTCTTTTCTACTAAGTTTTCTGTAGACTGGAGAGAAATCCATGGCTCTCACGAGGCCGACCGATTAAGATGCAAATTTGTTTTTACACTTGAGAGGGGGAGACGTTAATTTGCAAGGTTAATGAGTCTCCCGTGCCATTTGTTGCTTGGGGATCCCTGTGTTTCCTATTAGCGTGAAAGATATCGTGAAATTCTGTGTTGTGTCGTGAAAATTGGTTGTTGTGTGGTGAGTTTCTGTGTTTTGCCGTGAGAGTTGTGGGCCACTGAACTTCCCCCTTTATTGTAGTGCATCTTAACACAATCCTGAAACAAACCAAGGTAGCCTCCCTTCCTTTCAACGATGCTACGTACGGGTTAATTTTCCGTCAGGTGAATGTTTTTCAGCAAATCTCAATAGTGAGCTTGCAAGGCTAGTAAGTTATTGAAAATTGAGTGAGTTTGCGGAGTAGGATAATACGAGAAATGTTTATTTTGTAGCAATGTTGCTCTGTTTCCACAGTTATTCAGTTTAAAATGCAATTTATACCAATCAATTATTAAAATAATTGCATATGCCATTTCCTCTCTTCGCATCCTGCCTTCCATTAGCTGTAAAACATGTTTTCGAACGAGGAGACAATATTGCGTTTGGGACGTCACATATAACGTGACACCTGCAAGAACGTGATTTTTGTGTAGCGTATTGTAGTATGCTCCACACGACTTCCTACAACGAGCTAGCGTTTGATATATGGCAAAGAGGAGTTCGCGAAGAATATAGAAAGCAACTAATTTATATAGAGGCATCTTTTGTTGGAGAAGTGTTCCGGTGCGCTGAAAACCACACAAGAAGCTCCTCATAGAATGCTCTATGAAGGAAATTGTTCTTTGTCAAATGTAAAATTTAAACAGAAATGGCCTTTTAGCATCGTCTCTTATGTCGAAGCGCCTCAAAACTACTCCCACAGACGGCTAAACACAGGTTTGCACCAAATTATCAATGCATAAGGGGATTATTAAAATTTGCGTCTTGCTATGGTGTTGCAGTTTCAGAGGTTCGTAAGTAAATTTTATTAATGAAATAGTACCCAAAAAGGACATTGATCAATAATCTCAGTTTGACTTTTCAGCCTCGTTCTAGCCTTCGTAGCAACATTTTTCGATGCAGCAGACGCTTGGATAATGTTGATCGGAAGATCAGCAATTTACATAATATAGACAAGACTATTTACATGCTCCTGATGTGTTGGTATTGTATTTCCAATATTTACTTTTGGCAGCACCTATATGGTGAGTAAATTTCTAGCAACTGTATATAATCAATGAATAGCTTGGAGCGAAGGATATTCGGTAGTGTTTACAGCTGCCACAACACCCGGTGCAAGTGGTGATTTTCTAACGGCAGCTTTCTTGCGATTGTTAATATCTTAAGATATGCATGTTATGCGTTTTTGAATTCCAAGTCTTCTTTTAAGGGCGATCTTGTAAAATGAACAACTCTAGCTCACAAGGCCAACT
This sequence comes from Cassiopea andromeda, assembly GCA_018155075.1. Classification (NCBI taxonomy): domain Eukaryota; kingdom Metazoa; phylum Cnidaria; class Scyphozoa; order Rhizostomeae; family Cassiopeidae; genus Cassiopea; species Cassiopea andromeda. The sequence continues at coordinate 613,567 of WIPJ01000702.1, forward strand.
CCGAGATGATGGATCGCAATTTTTGGTTGGCGAGGGCTCACGTATCGTACTCACAGTCCTGACTCTACTTATGATAGTTATATCGTTGCTCGGAAATATATTGGTTTGTTATGTGGTGTATCGAAAGCCGGCAATGCGTTCGGGGATAAATTTGCTTCTTGCAAATTTGGCTTTATCAGATTTATTAATGTCTGCTACCTGCATGTCGTTATCTGTCGCGTACTTGAATATGCAGATTCATGCAATGGATTCAAACGTATGCCGGCTAGGAGCAGTTTTATATTTGAAATTTCAAACAGAGAAGATCCTCCTTCTAGTGGTGATTTCAGTTGATAGGTACTACATAATTGTGAAGAGGAAAGACAATCTGAACACCTTTAAAGCGAAGCTCATTGTCGTGGTAACATGGCTGATGTCATTATCATTAGCAATTCCACCACTACTTGGCCTTGGCAGGTATAGTTATCTTGCCTTTAGGCCACAATGTTCACTACAAGTAGTAGGTATCAACATGCCGGAATTGACATGGATTGCAGTTTTGAACACCTTATCTGGATTTCTTCCCTGTGGTATTATGATTATTTCCTATGGGCTTATTTTGAGGACAGTTCGCAGGAATTGCTTTCGAGTACAGAATCACCCACCTGTAAATCCAACAGCTATGCATCGAAAGGGAAAACTGTTCATTGATTACAGTTACAAGACAAGAACATTCACAACAATTTCTTTGCTAACATCAGTCTATGTGATCTGTGTTTTACCAATTAAAATCACAGAGCTGTGGATGGCAACTAACGAGAGGGCAGTCTCAGTTCCATTCTCACTTGCAACACTTTGGCTCAGTTATGCACATACCGCATTGAATCCCATTATATACACAATCAGAATAAGAAAGTTTAGAGAAGCCTGTTTAGAGATTATGCCTAAGTCATTCTTAGCATTACCTGATATAATGCCAATGAAAGCAAGACGAAGAATACGTCCCCATGCTTTATATGAAGTAAACAAACAGCTAAGTGTTATGACTACTATAATATAAAGTGCTACTTTTCTTATTCTGTTCTCTTCCTTAAGTGGATATGTTTTTATTTGATGCTATCTTTAAGTCTAAATTATATAAATAAGTAAAAAAAATATATATATGTATATATATATATATATGTATATATATATGTATATATATATGTATATATATGTATATGTATATATTATATATTTAAAGTATATATATATGTATATATATATAAATATATATAGATCAGGTGTTTGTAAAAATGTTAATGTAGATATATACGTATTAACTTATTTTCTGGCTTCTAGAAATATTAAGTTAGATACTTTAGAAGACAGTTACCTATTCTTTCTCTTCTACTTCCAACTTCCTTTCTTATTTCTTTGCTTGCCAGTTCTCAGGGACTGTAAAAAAGATCTAATCTTTTTTGTTTGATACAAAGTTCTTCTTTGTATTGAGATGCATTTCTAGACAAATATGCAGATGAATTGGATAAGACTCTTTCAACATGATTTGTTTGCTGCTTTTGGCCATGGAATACAGATTTCTATTTCATATGTATGTATTAATACATGCATACTCCTTTGTGCTTAATTGTAGGGGGTCAAATTAGCAGAGGGGTGGATATTTTTCTAGATTTTCATAAAGTGGAGGGGTGGTAATAAAATGGCCTAATGAGGAAATCACAACAACTTGAAGGAAGTAGAAGAGTTGATGGTCCCACCAGATGGTGTTTAGAGAAATTGGATGGAATGTTAGACAGTGTTCCTCCTGACAAGGGCTGTGATGTACATTATGGAGAGTTGACTCATGAATAATGGGATGAAAATGACAGTGAAGATTTTGCTGGTAGTGATCATGGCCACATCTTACAAAAATAGGGGTGTGTCATTATAAAATGCTATGAGAGGTGAAAAATTTCAAAATGTGCAATATGACCCCCCCTCCTACAATCAAGCACAACAGAGTATGACACTTCATATCCTACCACTGCAGTTGCAAAACAATACATTTCACATCACAATCAAAATGCAGTTTGTCATGGCTCTAAATATATTTGTTGCCATAGATTGAAGTCTTGTCGGCTTTAGGTTGCACAGTAAAGATTTTGAATACAGTTGGCAGTATTTTGATAAATATTTTCTGTTTCAACCTATTTAGCTATGCTCTGATTAGCAAGTTCATCTAGGGAATGTAATCACCACTTTAAAAGTCAACATCATCAGGCCGTGAAATGAGCAAATGATAGGTACTCTCCAGTGCCAAATAAGCAGGGGGCCTAATAAACAGATGGTCCTAATAAACAGGGGGTCAGAAAAAACCCAAAATTTAATAAGTGGGGAGTCAAACTAAACAGGGTGGTCAGAATTTTGGAAAAAGCTTTGAATGATTGTGCAAGGACAGAAAGAACAAAAACAGGTTGTCATAAAGCGTATCTCTAAAACATATACAAAAGTATGCTATTTTGCAATGAAAATTGGGTGTAAATAGTACTAACAAAGAAAAGAAATGAAATGAGGGTTTGTAAAAAAGTCAATATCCTTAAAAATAATAAACGGGGGAGGTCCTAATAAGGTCCGGAGGGGCTGGAGAAAAATCGACAAATTAGTAAGCGGGGGGGAAGGCGTTTATTCGGCACCTGAGAGTACTTGATTGGTCAAGCTCCTCAATTCATTAAGGCGCTTGATCATGTTCTTGCACTGTTTTAGCAGTGGTGTGCTGGCTGGGAGGGGTTTGGGGCATGTACCTCTTTGAGAACACATTTTAGGGGGTGACAAAGCGATTTTGTAACATATTCCTTGAATGCAATATGGACTCCATTAACGCATTGCTTATGCTTTTTTAACAAAAATAAACATGTGGAGTGGTTCGTTTGTTTTGGTTCCACGACAAGAGATTCGTTCTATGGCTTTTGTCCCCATAAGAACTTCCGACAGAAGAACGTCCGATTTAAGGGAGAGAGGGAAGGAATATTTAGTTATTGTTTTATGTATACAAGGAATATTCAGGCAAATTCTTTCACTGAGTTGCATATCTTTGATATAAACGATTGATTGACTCTAGGACCTTGAATAATCGAGCCAGTAGGATTTGCAAGACGAGTGAGGAGGCGCTTGGGCTCGATCGCGCGCTTTTCATTTCAAGGCCTGAACATCACTATAGCCGTCCCACCCTCTGCTTGTACTTGTGCTGGCAAATCCAGCAAAATTAGATTTGTTCAGTGCGATAGGAAAAGTAGGATTGCAATATCGTACCAGGACAATTAGTCATTCAGGATTTTCAACCAGCAGTTTCTTGGCTCTATTGGTATTACAGGATCAAGATGTCAATGTAAAATTATTATTAGCAGCTGTATATTTTATCTTTTGAGTAGATGCTATTGAATACTTGCTAGTGTGATGGCATAACTTTCATGCAAGAGATACGGAGCTGGGTTGGTTGCGTCACAGGGTTGGCATTGCAAGAAGGGTCCGCTCTAGTTATTCATCTCCCCTGAACTGAAATTTTGATCATGTGATGTTAGGAAAGTCTTTAATTTTTATTGGGTGCGCACTGAATAGACTAAATATCCTGCTCACCCTTCTAGGATCTGGTTTGTTGGAAGTAGCGGATAAATGAAAAGGAAGCAGAAAATGTCTTAGATTGATTATAGGTCTATATTGGTCTGATCTACGAACAGTAGTTTTACTGATCTTTTTAGTTCAAAGTTTAGGTCTTGAAGTGAATCCTCTTTAATGTGTGATATCTACAAATCCACTGTTCGATATGCCATAACTCCTTCAATGAGCCTCCAGGGTACTTATTTATTGGTTGCATTCTTGCATGGGGGCTTATTTGAGGGAAAGGCATATTCAAGAAGGGGGTGCTTAGAAGCATTTTCTGGTAAATGAGATCTTTACATCAATAAACTATTTCTTTGATGCTACGAATACTGGCAATAGTATTTTTTCATAGGAGATATGATTTTTTGTTAATTAATGACTGTTTTTCTTTCCCAACTCTATAAAGCACTAAGAGAGTTTTAAATAGCTACATTCACATGCTTAGGTGGCAGTTTATTCGAGGGGGAAGCTTATAAACAACTTGTAGCTCTAAGATGGGAGCTTATTTAAGGGGGAATCTTTTGAGGCGGGGCCACTTCAAGGTATTGTGGTAATATTATAGCAGCAATAATGGAAGGACACTGTTATTAGTTGAAATGTGTATGGTTGACAACAACGTGTATGTAATTCCTCTAGGAGGATTCAGACTCAAGCATGGGCGTAGGAGGACGTCAAATTTTGGGGGGCTGTAAGCGTTCTGTAAACTTTCTGCCCGAATTTCCTATTTTTCTTTCAGAAAATTTGCCTGAGTGAAACTGATTCCTGTCCAGCTTTAGGGGACTGCAGCCCCCCCCCCCGCCTCCTACGCTTATGGACCTAAGTGGAAGTGGTAGGAAGTCTGAGGGGTTGCATATAATTTGTGTTATTAATGGCATTAATATGGTTCTGAATGTAGTCTTTACGCACTGTTTAAGATTTCTTCCTACTTACACAGTTCTTCGGTTAGCAAGAGTTATCCCTTTGTAGTATTTAGTCTTAGAATGTATATAAATAGAGCTTTACATTAATTTATCGTATGTGTACGCTTTTTACGTATAAACTCTTACTAATTACTTCGATGAAGATTGCTCAGGGTTCAAAATTCTGTACGTTTATTGTATTTTCTCAGTAGGTGTGTTTCAGAGATGCTAATGGGTGTGCAAAAAGAAATGTATCTAGAGGGAAAGAAGTGCATCTAGAACAGTGCTTCTCAACCTTTTTGATCCACTTCACCCCTTTAAGAAACAATTCTCAGCTATTCACCCCCACCACGGCAAATCGTCATATTATAGAAAATTAAAACTAGGAAATAATGACATAGGGTGTATACTATAACAAAGCACAAATACTTTATTTTAACAACAAAAGTTCTTTTTTCACAGCATAAATGTGTGTTATTTTTGTCTGTAATAAGTTATTGCTAAAAGCAAATAACAAAATTATCAATGCGATCCTTGGGCTTGATGTCGAACAACAAGAGTTCTTATACTAGCTTTGTTAATTTTAGCCGTAGGTCACGATTTATAACGATCTGACATGACAGGAAACCCGTATTATACTGCTTACACCAAACTATCTGCCCAATTACAAGTTCACCCCTTTGTGTATAATTCACCCCCAATTCCCCCTTTTTCAAAATGTCACCCTTTAGTATCTCGAATTCACCCCAAGGGGTGCATGTGCACCCCGGTTGAGAAGCACTGATCTAGAATGTACTCGAAGGTTTCCGTTGTACTTCAATGGCCTCATATGATCATATAAATGTAAACAATACTGTCTTTTGCTATGTTCAGTCAACAAATTTTACAGGTTGTAGGGAGGAGGAAGGAATGAGCACTTGCCGGAGCTAACTTAGTAGTGAAAAAAGTAGCAGAAGAAACCTTTTAGGATATATCTAGTAATCGTTTGCAACATTTGTTTGTTGGCTGTTTTGAGTCATTGATAAAGATTGGGATTAGTAGCATACATCAAAGAATGTGAAGATCAATACCCTTAGAACTCACTATTGAAGAATTATTAATTAGATGAGTTCTTTGAAATCCTTACTCCCTTTTCTAACTTATACGAAGTCTATCTACAATTTACGTTCAAGCCATACTCATGAGTTTGCCTCTATAAACTCTGTACCACCTCTGTTGTAAGGCGTAGTAAGATGTGGCAATGGCCATTTCCTGCATTTCGATGTCTTGTGAAGAAAAACAGTGATTTTCATGCTTTTATGTTCAATTTTGGACGTCTGCATCTCCTGCATGTTTCGGGGCAGTTCTTATGCATGAACGGTTTGTTTATTCCATAGAAGCAATACCTCACAAAAGTCTTGCAAAAACTTTGACCATCTTTGCACTCTAAAATGAGATTTTTTTATTCAGAATAAAAAGCCTACAATAACGAGTTACATACAATTTTATTTATAAGCCAAACATTACTATACTACACAGACGATACCCCGAGGAGCAATACCTAACTTCTCCGGGGCCATTACATATAAAACATAAAAGTAAACTTAAATTAAAATACGATTAAGGAGGAAAACTTGTTTCGCAGTTGATGTCGAGCTAGTGAACTCGAAGGTGGATATTAAATTTTGACAACCTTAAGGACGATGACTTTAAAAGCTTCAGTTGAAATTGATTTGACAACCTTTGAAGTAGTATTATCGTTTTCACCACCACCACCACCATCAAAATCATCATCACCACCATCATCATCATCTCCATGATCGTCACTATCTTGATTATCGTGATGACAATTATGAAAATCGCTTTCATCTCAATAATAATCATTTTCACCTAAAGCTATAACTTAGTAGTGTTTTTTTGCAAAAGTGTTTGACTTAAATATTTATTAAATATTGAATGTTGGAATAAGTAGGCAAAGCCCAAGAAAGTACTCCGCGCTTTTACCAGTACACGTTTGTTTTTGTAAAAAGTTTTTTTACACCCAGTACTGAAAACTTTCTTAACTTTTTCACGATTCCAGTATCAAAATCTTCTTAGCAAAAATTGCTGAGTTCCATTGTTTTGTACGTGCTCATTAATGGAAAGTGAAAAAGCTTAATGAACACTTGAAATGATGATAACTTTGAGTAAATAACGTAAGTTAAACTATTAGAGGGTGGCCAACGTCACATACATGACATTTTGAACAACGAAAAATCGAATTTCATATACATAAACGCTAAAAAACTTTCTTAAATCTCAAAAATCCAGTGCTCAACTTTCTTAACTTTTTGAGCAGCTGAGTACTACTTATTTATAAAGCACTTTCGTATAAAAAAGCGTGTCCTGCTCAACCCGTAGAAAATTATATGGGAGTTGTTGTCCTTTGCTTCCGTTTCCAAATGGAACTGTTCCTTCAGCGGAGCCAATAGAGCACGGATAGTGTTCCCAAATGGAACGGTTCAAACAATTCTAATGTAAACGTAAGGCCAATTCGTACCAAATTTGGATTGAGCCCATCTAGAACTGTTCCATTTGGCTCCAGTGTAAACATTGCATGATAAGTAATTGAAGAAAGCTCCGTTACCTGGACATTTGCCATCTTGTGTCACTGGAGTCCTCATGTCCCAGCAGCATCCACGTGGTGAATTTTCACACGGTGCCTTCTTTGGAGGGGCTGGTGCAAGACCTGTCATGTTAAAATTATCGATTATTTCATTAAATATATATCCTGCCTCCTCTTTCTATATTCATAATATCTAGGAATACTGTAAAGTCCCGACTATAAGCCCCTTCGAGTATAGGTCCCCTGTAAACTAACCCCAATTTTTCTCGATTTTACCTTCGTTTCCCCCAATTCCATGGGGTTTGGAGGGTGCCTTTGATGGGACTTTAGTTCTGGCAGGAGCATTTAAGACCGGATGCCATTCCTGACGTCACCAATGGCCAGCGATGGGCATTGAATCCAGGACCACGTTGGTCTGAGTCAAGTGCATTACCGCTAGGCTATGACTGCTCCTGTAAACTAACCCCAATATCCTTCCAAATATAAGCTTTCCCAAATATAAGCCCAGGCTTTACATCTGGGATTCTGTGTGCGTAGTTAGAATAATGAATGAACACAGACAGAGCATATATAGACCCTTTGTATTTACTTAAGCCCTCCAGAAAATGCTTACGAACCTCTATAGGTCCAGGGCTTTTATTCGGGATTTAACGGCACGGAAGAAGCTCAAATAGTGCTAGTGCTAGTACCATAGCCAACAATTAAGTGGTGTCTTCTGCCTTCCTTATTTGGATGCTGTTCTTCTACAAACTCGCACAGGAAGAAATACTAACGAGTGTTTATCATGCAAGCTGTCAGGGGTGTATATAAGGCAAATTTGGGGGGAGGGTACCAAACCCAATTTGCTGACAAAGAAGAGTTCCTTGCATTCCAACGTCGACTAGCACTAATGGTGTACTGCAAATTGCCGACAAGCTACATATGTCCTGCAAATTTACCGACAAGCCAACTATTTGGGAGGAGCCCCCCGGAGCCCTCTATGGCTACTCCCCTGCGAGCTGTCATTGAAATAGTCCCTGTCTTTGGACTTCTTACTTGAACTTTAAAGGCGCAGTGAAGTGAAAATTATGAAAGTTGAAAAAACACATTTTTTATGTAGTCTAGGGCAGCCATTTTCAACCTTTCTTGAGCCACGGTGCATTTTTTACATAAGAGAAATCTTACAGCACATCATCATTGTCTTGTGTCTTGTCTTGTCTCTTCCATTTCGCCCCGAAGGGGGCCTAGGACTGACCCTGGGGTCAGTTTTCGCCTGTCATTTGTTTAAAAGAGGTGATCGAGTCGGCTACACTCAATCCACTCTGCTAACCCCAACAGTTACTAGGCAGAGCTGTAACCTGAGCCATTGAGTCTGCTTTTCACTGAAGGGGCCTGATTGGACAGCTTGCCACAGGTCATCAACATCTGCTCTAGTTCTGAATCTCT
>WIPJ01000702.1:624888-654283 GCA_018155075.1 Cassiopea andromeda
AGAGATTCAGAACTAGAGCAGATGTTGATGACCTGTGGCAAGCTGTCCAATCAGGCCCCTTCAGTGAAAAGCAGACTCAATGGCTCAGGTTACAGCTCTGCCTAGTAACTGTTGGGGTTAGCAGAGTGGATTGAGTGTAGCCGACTCGATCACCTCTTTTAAACAAATGACAGGCGAAAACTGACCCCAGGGTCAGTCCTAGGCTCCCTTCGGGGCGCAAAAGGAGAGACAAGGCAAGACAAAAGACAATGATGATGTGCTGTAAGATTTCTCTTATGTAAAATATGTACCGTGGCTCAGGAAAGGCTGAAAATCGCTGGTCTAAGGTCAGATAAAGTGAACAGACTAATTTTGGTATCAAAATTTGAAGCACGTTCTTCACAACAGCTATTCAAAGTATGACCTTGACAAAAATGTTGTGCGAAGGACTTGTGATGTAAGACGGGTAATAAGACTGGTAGTAGTTCTTCATTTAGTCCTTTATTGATATATTCCTCACATAAATCTATGTCAATGCATGACTCATCATGAATTTAGGGCCTTACAGAGTGGAAACCTGAAAATACGGTATTGTTCGCCAATGATTTCAGATTGCAATGACCCACCCTACGTCACACGGGTATATGTTGCTGATGTTTCAGGGCTGAAGTTTTTCTACTTCCTGTAGCAATAAAACTCCCATTTTTTGCAGGAAAATGTTCGCAAATGAGAAGAAGACCACAGAGGGCATGATTCTGGAGCATAGTTGACCATCTTGAAGCAATAAAAAAATTTCACTTCGCTGCGCCTTTAACTTTAGCTTTACTTTGAGTTCAACAAGAAATCATCCTGTGGTTTAAGAAACTCAATTTTAGTTGCTTGGGAAAGTAACAAGTTGGTGTATTACCGCATTTTCCGCAACTCTTCCGACAGTAAACATTCAACACGCTAGCATGTGTGTAGCAAGCGCCATGAAAGGTCCACCAAGGACACAAAAATGAAAAGAAATCCTTGCAATAGTCATCTAGAAAAGGAAGAAACTTAGTGCAATAAAGAATGGTAAAGAAAATTCGGAAATTCTATTTTCATTCCAAAAACGCAAGAATCCATCCTAGGTAAAAATTGTACTCTGGAAGCTAAAGGAGGATCCGAAGAGGGGGGAAACCTACTGCAGTAAATGTTGACGAATTGCTTATAATATTGCTATGAAATTATAGCTGCTAAAAGGCAGTGTTTGTTTGAAACTTCTGCGTTGCAATTCCTAAAATTTTACGACTACGTCACATATGATTAGATGCTTTACAGAATTTTTTAGATGCCAACTTTTCTCCTATAAATTCCTTTAAGAAGCACTTCTTGGGAAATGTAGCTGTATTATAAACATTCTAACAGAAGCACAAGCAGGCAAACATTCGACGTGAGCCTTACTTTGCTCTTAAATTTCCTTAAAATTTCAATGCCTTAGAGCTATAATTTTCTGATGGACTATACTATCATTTCAAAAGTCGTCCTTTTGTTTATTATTGGTCTCGTCTTCCATCAAAAAGATAGCTTTATTTTCAAGAAGATGAATTATTCAGCTGCAGCTGATGCAATTACATACCACAAAACTGACAAGTGCGTGGGCATAACTCCATCATCCGTTTGATTTTGGTTTGACAAGCTCCACCTGCGGCAAGAACTTTACAATGAGCCCTTGGAAGCTTGTCGTTGCAGGCTACAAAAAAGTACCAGAACATTAAGATGAGAGGGCTTTGTTGAAAAATATCAGCTTAGCAATTGATCGAAATTTATTGCTGCAATCAAATCAAACCTTGGTATTGGTATGACATTATTAATAAAGCGCTCAAGAAACTGTCAGTCCACGCCTTTAAACTCGAGTAGATAGAGTTTTGAAGGAAACAGTCAGATGAGTTGTCGCATGCTAGGTCTATACAATATAAGAGTGAATACAGCATATTAGCGTTAAATCATAGAGATAAGATAATTTCTATGGTTTATAATAAAAGAGAAGAAAACCGGTCACAAAATTCGACGTCTTTAGAACAGACTCGGCCCAGTGCCTTTCTACAAGAATGTGAAACATCTGGAAAGTTGATCATCAGGAAATTTAGCATTCATTGGGAAGTTTGACCGAGCTTTATCGTACTTGGTCTCAGTTGGTCAAGCTCATACATGGTCATAGCTGGTCAAACTATTCTGAACACCCCCTCCCATATAAAAAAGTTGCCTAGGTACATCACTGCATTGCTACATCCCTCCCGATCAGTAGTCAAATGTGAGCCGTGAATAATGAAATATGAACTGTAAGCTGCAGGGAATTCAACTAACTAAGATCACCCACGAAGCCAGGGGGCTGTATGGGAGGCAGTGCCTCCCAGCTCAACGATTGCGCCCGCCCTTACGCAAGCATAACGTTGAATATTGATCATTTGGTATCTGTTGGGAAGTGGTATGGGTGTTAGTCTTGGCCCCAGACTCTTAAGTGTCATATCCGCTTTATCTGGGTTATAAGGGACGTATGCCACATGTAGTAGCAAAGAAACGATTTGAGTAACGCTGGAATAAGACACTACGGAATATTTCTTTTGTATATATTTGTGGATATAGAAGCATAGTCTTTCTTTTGGACCAATTCTTTGTACTCTAACCCAACTTTACAATAGTATCTACTTATTGTCTTTCTATGTCAAAGACTTTTTCAAGTTTCAATTTCATTTTCGTATAAATAAAATACAATTATACGTCTCTCTAAAACCAGGCAACGTACAACTGGCTCTCAGGTTAACTACATAACAAAAAATGTACAGTGACATCAATAAAATAGAATATAAAAAGATCAAAATCAATAGCATTTCTCATAAGTTTAATAAGTCAGGGCTTGTCCACGGTTTACTTCGTCAGAGAAAACAAAGCACGTTCTTCTTACAGTTATGTTGATGAGGTTATATAAAATGAGTTAATGTAAACAGTTTTTGATAAAAATAACAACGAAAATACATTGGTAAACCTCACTATTACACGTAGTTTACTATTGCCTACTTAAATCGACAAACGTGTTAGAAGCTAGTAGTTCATAAGTTCTGGGTTACACCCATCTCTGTTGTGACAGTAGAAGATAAAATATGAAGTCCTAATTGTGACGTATAATTTTCTTTTAATAATGAAGCTCATCTGGTCAGTGGTCATTTCTAAATCCTTCATCATGTCAATAAACTCGGAAGAAGATTTATCGAATAATCCAAGTGAGCTCATTAAAAATAATTTTTTTAAACTTCTGATAATGATATAATAATTAAGAATACAAATACAAGTCTCGCTATAATTAGGTAACTTGCATTTGACAGACTTGGTATGAAAAAAAGAGAAAAAATTTACACTATAAGAAAAAAATACAGTATAGGGAATGTAAATTTTTAGTATAAAGGTTTTCTGCAAGTAGTTTGTATATTAGAAGGCCAGGATTAGTCCAGGGCTTGTTACGCATACAGAATATATAATAGGTTGATCGGATAATGATTGTAGATAGCTTTCGCACTGTGAAATCTGTGTGTTGCTGACCAAACTCCAGTTCCTTGCACATGTCTAAAGGCTCACATGATTTGCCGAAAATTCCTAGACGAAAGATCTCAAGTAAGTTGATAATACTTTTCATGTTCCCTCTCTGCATTGCTCTTTAAATTGGTTTCAAACCCAACAGTCAACTCAATCACATAGAGCATGGTTTTACCAATGGAAAGAAGCATATCAGGACGCAGTTGATCTCCTGCTATAATGCAAGGGGAGAGAAATCCAGGAAAGTCAACATATAGGGAGGAATTTCTCACACTTTGTAATGTAGAGGCGACAAAGTGTAATGCTGAGTTATGCCACCATGTGTAGCGGCCCTTTTCACTTATATTACTTGCAGCCAGAGACAACATGAAGAAGAGACTCGGGACAGAGGCAAAATGAGCAATCAGAAGATTAAGAGAGCTTCCATTTGAAAAGGTTCACACGATTAGCAAGTGTATTATGAAGATATGTTATAGAGAAGTTAAAAATGTTCTTAGGCAGCTTGCTCTGAGCTGAAGACCACAGAGAGTAGAGCGATTTCATAGAGTGTTCCAAAAGAAAAGAGATAATGAAGCCTTGAGATGTCAGTTGTGACTGTAGCTTTTCGGTATGCTGTTGGCGTACAGCTTTTAATATCTGCTTGGTATTTTTGTATGAATGTGGGAAATATAGGCTCTCCCTTCTTGCTAGTTCTTTTTGTTTTACTGCACCACAGAAAAGACTTTGAAGAAAACACAAAGGTTGTCAACTCAATCACAATTTCAATTCTCAATCATATCTGATCCCATCTGATCCCATCTCACCATCTAACCAACTAACTTCATTCAATTATAGCATATACATACGATACAACTTATTAAATTACGCACTACCGCGGTATCATACAACGCCTACTGGGAACCCCCTCGGTGGCGCTAAGTCCTCAGGGGTCACCAGAAGCTATGGCGTTGCTAAACTGCGCTGCAAAGCGTACCGCAATTAACAAAATATAAGCAATAAATCAAATTGATAACAGAAATCATACATAATAATAATGATAAGTATATGCGCGCTTCACGGTTAGCTACAACTGGTGCTTTTCCATAAAGACTTGATGTTACCGCTCTTGGATGATCTTAGGGAATTACGTGAAACAGTTTGGTATTGATTTCTACAGATTGAAGTTGAAGATTTAAGCCAAACTGGTCAATAATAACTTTTTTTCAAACTTTCATATGAATATATTTAGTACATACAATAATACACCTCTCATATAACGGTAGTGTACCATTAACTAGTTTGTACTACATGAAAAATAACCCAAATAATAATGACAATACAACACAACTCAAAGGTAGAAAAATAAGAAACGGAGTTAAATGTTCAGAAGTTCTGGGTTGTTCCATGGTTTATTTCTTTGGCAAAAGATGAACTATACATAAAAAATAACCAAAATAATAATGACAATACAACACAACTCAAAGGTAAAATAGTAAGAAAAGGAATTAAATGTTAAGAAGTTCTGGGTTGTCCCATGGTTTATTTCTTTGGCAATAGATGAAGTATGAGATACTAACAGCAATGTTGATGGTCTTCATAATAATTCTTTTCAGTACAAGTTTGTCAAAGCTTAGATGCTGAAGCAACAATAGAAAGAAATCACACGAAGAGCCCATAACACCAAGAGCACCCATGGAGAGATTAATACAAGTAACTTTGCCATAGGTAGAGGACAGGTCCTTGATAAGTCTGTTGTACTTATTGGCTCTCCTTATACTATTAACATGCATATTAGTCTCAAAGCCTAGTGTAAGTTCTAGAATGTAGGGTACGTTATTCCCCGTGAGCAAAAGAAGGTCAGGACGAAGGGAGTCGCCAATAATCAAACATGGAGAATTAAAAGAAGGCAAATCAGCATAGATTTTGCATTGGCTAAGAGATGAAAATGTATTAGCAAGGTAGAGAAGCCGCCAAGTGTATCTCCCCTCCTCGAGGTAGCATTTACAGCTAGATATCACGTGTTGTAAAGTTTCTGATTGAAGGCAGAATGAACATGCTGACGATTGAGAAATTGACCATTTGCAAAGATTTTTTCGAGTTGGAAGAGCGTTGTTGAGAAATTTTATAGAGAAGTTGAAAATATTTCTCGGCATATTTTGTTGAACAGTTGACCAAATGCTTGAAGTTTTCTGGCATGAAAATTTCAGATAACCAAGCTTTGAGAAAGGAGTGTATTTTTGATGCGATCTTCGTGCTCATGATGCACAGCATTCAAAACATGTTTAGTATTCTGGAACTGGTCATACTGAAGATTAGTTCCATAGCTTGTATCGACCCAAAGTGATTTAATGTTAGGATTTGGTGAAGATTTCATAGCGTTCCGTTTAAAAGTTTGGCATTCAATAAACTATAATGATGGAAGGATAAGATTTATTCCGTATCTAGATGATTTTAAGATTAAAGAGCTGAAAGTCGCGCTTATAGGTAAGTCTAGCCACTGCCTCACAAACCTAGAAACTACGTTATCTAAATTTTCAGCCACCCATGTTTTGCTAAGATGAGCAATGGTCAAATGCTATGCAAGTTTCGATAGCACAAAACGATGATAAAGGAGAAGTTTGTTTTTTTGGGTGGCAGGGTAGGCAATCAATTTAAAGCATCATATCGTTTATTGTGTCAAGAAGAATTGACATATGATCGCTATTATCCATATGAAAATTGAAGTATCTACCAAGGTATTTAAAGTGCATATTTTTTCCAACAGTTGGAACCAAGGAATTATTTAAAATCAGCTTGGGAAAGTACTGATTTGAAGAGTACTGTAATAATACTAATAATAACAAGATATGCATATTGTCACGGGTTTGCTTCTTCAACAATACCATTACTGTTATCCATGACGGACCTACTTCCTAGGAACTTAAAAAGATATCTTTAATAGCAAAAACCTAATTTATTACTCCTAATGCAATAAGTCTAGCTAAAGTCAAAATCAACGTCCTTGCATTGCGATTTGAAGAAAAGTAGTGATTGACTTTCCTGCTTTTCGGTTGTTATCGTATTAAAGACCTTGGCACATTGGAACATAAACGTTTTCTTCCCATTTTCACTTTTGGTGCGACTACACTTTTGTTGTTTCCTATAGTTTTAATTCCCTTATGAAAATTCCGTTTGAAGTAGCCTTCAAATTTGCAACGTTTGTTACAATTACAATTGACAGATGCTAGTTGGAAATGGTTCTTTTGCCCTCTATTAATAATGCTTAATGCTTTTTGCTGGATATTATCGACTTTTTTCCCGACTTGTAGATTGAAGATTACTAATGATCTTTGCAAAGGAAGATCTTCGTCATTGTAGGAAATGTAATTGTAAAACATTTTTCTAGGGGCAAGCCACGAGACCCCTCTGCTACCTTTATGGCACTATAAAAAGCATTGATAGCATTATAGCCAACGTAGAAGGCGTGGTGATAAAAAAATTTTGATCGGAGCCTCCAATCTCCTCTCTTTCCTTTGTATCCAATAAGCATCATCTCTATATCAAGGTGCGGCTGCCACGCCCACCAAGTCTTGTTGCTTCCCCCTGTCTTTCGAAAGCTGGCTTTTCGACTGGTTCAAAATCGCTTTGGAGCCACTTCTATTTTGCATCAAGCTTCAAGTCGCTGACTAGGCTTTTACTAATTTACGTAAATCATACCTTGCAAAGAAACACGAACATAGTTGGGAATTAAATCCATTCAAATAAAAAGAAAAGTTCATCGCCCGTTGATTTGCAAAGGAACTTCTTTTCAAAATCCATTGAAAAGGAAACCGTTTTAAATTGCCGCTATCAAAAAGTGACGTAACCGACGTAAGAAGTTGGGGTTACGACAACTCTTGAATGCCCCCATGCTTTCGAAATCCCGAAGGGGACAATTTACTTTGTACTATATAGAGTGAAAATTAAGGTGGGGCACAACCATACTGAATCCTAAGGGTGCCAGGCGTTTCTGTTACGTCATTGCTGCTAACTAAGAGCTGTTTAAGAATTACGTGCTTACAATAAACACCCCACCTCACAGCTCCAATGCAACACGACATTTTGAAATAGGAAAAGATTGGGAAGAAGAAAAGGAGCGTCATTCCTCTTAATGCAAAATATAAACATTTGAATTTAGCACTAAAAATTACATGTCCCATCTAGTATCTCCCACCCGTGTAGCCTAGCGTAGGCTTGGGATCATTTTTTCAAAGTCATTTCTCGCAAGTTTTGCTAAAAATTTTGCTTTGCAATCCAGCCGCGTCCCTCAGGGGTCAAGTGGTCCTTCGCAGCAACATGTTTTTCCTAGGCTAATTTCCAGGCTATGTCCGCGTTTACGGGGCATTTAGAATAGTTATATAACTAATAATGTAAAACCAAAATAACATTAACTACGACAAAATATACACGAATGAACTAGCGACGACTGGGTATCGATAAGGCCTAACAATAATGGGAAAATCCTGCACCTATGGTCTAAACAAGAGAAGAGGAATGCGCAATTATAATTCATATTTCTATGGTTGACGCACTGGCTAAAGAACAATACCATACAAATGCTATACAAAACGAAAAAACATGAGAAGACTAATCTAATTAAATACCCTACGTAGGAGCATACTGGGTATGTGACAAGGGATAGATAGAAACTTGAAAACATGGTTTCATTCGACAACCTTACTAATTTAGGCTGTGTTCTGAGTTTCTGAGCTTTTTCATTAAGCAAAACTTCTCAATAAGCAAATTTTCACCGTGACTCCACGGACTTGACTCAAGTACCACCCATCCCCCTAATTTGCCTTCAAGGAGAATCACGAAAAACGTGCAGAACTACCCATCCCTAAGGTGTGACGTATTTATTGAACAGCCCCTAAGGGAGGTAAAGCAGACGGTTATGATAATTGCACAAGAGAGACAAAGTCAGCCGAAACATACTACTGTAATATGTGACTCGTGCCAGTAACAATTTTGTTCCATTGAAAGTGGGAAATAGAAAGAGTACATGACATGAAGTGGACGAAAGAGAGCCATTCAGGAAGCGTTGGAAGAAAGGGAAGACACAGCATAGATTCTTCATGATTACTCTTTCTATTTGGTTCACAACAATCAGGCAAAACTAAAATCAGTTCAGCACTTTGAAGCTCACTTTTAAGGACCACTCTTTGAATATGTTACAAAACACTTGAGAAAGTTCATAAGAGTCTAGTGCTTGGAAGAATCACTTTTTGTCCATGGTTGAAAAACTCAGGCAAGAGGATAACTAGTTTAGCACTTGGTTGTTGATCTCTAAATGCTAAGACTATTTCGATATGAGTATCACCTAACTTGACCTCTTGGATTAGTTTCTCTTGCGCAGGATGTGCTGGAAAGCAGGGGTTTTGTTAAAGGAAAATTTGCTGTGTTGAAGAATTAAATTCTTGTTGCAGATAGGTTTGAACCTCCTGTATTTTGCGAGAAGGGTTATATAAATGCTACTACCTTTAACAATTTTATTTCTGGTTGCGTTTATCCTATCAGTTCATACATAAATATGACATTTTTACTGCTATTTACTTTTTTACACCCTTAGGTCACTAAATAGTAGAGTTGTGAGTTGCATTTGTCTTTTGCTTGAACTGGTACAAATTTTTTTAAAACTGAACATTTTGTGTGGAGCTGCACGTTAAAAAGAATTTGTAGGAAAGCATCATTAAGTCAAAGAAAACATGTTACCAGAAGAGGTTAAATAATACACTTTTAAAACAATTTACCTTTCTTTTCAGCAACTGTACCGTTCTGGCTTGCTAGAACATTGACAATTAAACAGAAGCAGATAGTAGAGATGAACATCCCTTGCAAAAGCTCGAATGCTCTCCCGCACGACATCTTTGATTCTTCTCGATTTGACTCTGCTGTAATTTATCACCTTTGCTTTCGAGGCAGATTACAAGTTTAAACTAAATTGTTAATACAATTGCTTCGCTTCTTTGTACCTTTTTGCGCCGGATGTTGTGATAAGCAATGGCCATTAAGTTAATACGTTGCCCAATATCCAACTTTACAAAATCCGTTAAATGCGATCATTATTACTTATTGTCCACAATCATGCATCTTACGCTATTACATCAATGTAATCAATCATTCCGTACCAACCACTTGGCCTGCAGTCTCTGCTCGTTATGTCAATTCCATCAACCTACCGTGCACAGAGCAGTGGAAACGCCAAATCTATCCTTTAATCTTTCGCTAAGTCACCTTTTCAAAGTTGTTTTTGTATTCTGCAAATGCGATATAGATGTTTAGAAAATGCAAAGATTCTATATATTGAGGTGTAGCAGAGAGAGCAATTTCACACTGTATTGACTCATTGGTGGCTGTTAAGCCCTCCCAGAAGAGTAATTAAAACTGTGGTGTTTCTCTCGATTGCAAAAAGCAATCATTATAAGCGGTGTTTCGAGAGGAGGGTGTGGTCTTCTATCCAAAGTAGGAATATTTCCTATGCAACATGATTAGTGTCTAACTCCTCATGCGAAATCTGTCCCAGTTAGTCAACAGCATTAACATTTACTAAATTTCCTTACATAACTGCAAATTCCTCGTTATTCATGCATTACGGACCCCTAGAAGAGAGGTAACCAAAACTGCGGAGCCCTCTGCGGCTCTTACCTTTTTGCTTCGGCTCCAAAACGCAGATCATAATTTGCATCTATTTGGCTCAAAATTGAAGTTGTTGGCCAAGAGCTGTCTTGCTTCAGGAAGAGCAACAAAATTCATAGTGTTGCAAATGTATAAGAATGAAAGACATTAAAGAAAGGCTGTTGCACGCAAGATGCAAAGATGAATTTCCGGATGTAAAACACGCAACATTGGACACCTACAGTAGAAACCCACACAAATGAACCTAGGTTTTTCCTGAGCAGCCTGGATAGATTCTTAATTAGTGGATTGGTATTCTCTGTTCCAGCCTGTAAGGATGTTAACAAGGTTCTTATATACACCACATGCTTTGCATGCATTTACATTGCTTTCAGCACAGGAATTCCAGATGACTCTTGAGAACACTTTAGAGTGAAAATTCTTGTATAAGACCCCTTAAAAAGCATTGGTTTATCATCCATTTTCGAAATTGTTTTGACGCGCGCGGGGCCCTTTTTTAGTCTCTGTATAAAGGATTACAGTCTGGCCTGCTATGGGTGATTGTATAATTCCTCATCATAATAATTAAACGCTATATTTCGACTATGAATAACGCGTTAAGATGATGCTAAGAACCCTCGTAGAAGGTAGAAAAAGTGTGCACTTCTCTCATATTGACTTCCTTGTTAATTTACAGCTGAGAAAAATGAATGCAGTCAGCTATCTGACACAAAACAACGTCCAGTTGCGAATGCAATCTTGCTAATTCCCAATGATGCAATATTTATCCATAAAGGTAAAGGTAGTCCCGTATACTTTCGTACGTAGGGGAGTGCCTGTGAGAGAGGACACTTACCCTGACCCATTGGCATTTGAAGTAGGGTGGCCAATTCCTTTCCTCGCCGCCTTTATCTCCCCAGTGTTGCCACCGGGTACCTATTCACTGCTGGGTTAACAGCGAGCGAGCATTCAGTCAGAGCATCGAGTCGGTCTCGAACCATCGACTTTCCATATGGGAGGCATGCGCTCTAACCACTATGTTACTTCGCCCATATTTACCCATACAAACATGAAAAAGAGACTTTAAAGATTTAAAAAATTTTACGCGAGAGGAAAAATGACTCGCGCGGGGATGATAAACTAGTGTTTTTTTAAGGAGTCTAATAATCTTATCATATGTTGTGCAACTTGAGAAACACAGACAGCCTATGAAAAATTCTACTCATGAACTTTTAAATCAACAACATGAAATCCATTATATAAGAACCATCATCCCCATTAGTGTGAGGAATTCGAATACAAATACACGTTTTTTTTTTATAAGAAAAAAGTTTATAAGAAAATGAGGCTCAAATCATCAAAATCTTAAGAAAATCGTAAGAAAATCACGAGGCTCAATTTCCAAAATTAAATGTTTTTATAGGCCAAAAATCAGTATTTCGTCGTTGTTGCATTCAAAATGTTAAAGATGGATTTCAAATTCAAGTATACAGTATTAATAACGAAAGTGTAAGCCACTCTAGTCAGTTTATTTTAGTAAAAGTTAAGAAAAATTTAAGAAAATCTGAGGCTCAATTTCGGGAAATGTTAAGAAAATTGAGGCTCAGGCAAAATAATGATTTTCTTATAAAAAAAAAAACGTGTAGTGGAAGTTTGAATAACGAATATTCAGCATCCAATATTCGAATAAATTCGCATAATTTCGAATAGTTGAAGATCAAGTCTCAGTTCAGTTCTCAGTTTTCATTTTAAGTTCCACTACATACAAACAAATCAAAATTAAAAACAAAACAAATGACAACATACATACAATCTAAAAATAATTCAAATTTAAGCACATAAATAAATTTTTTTGATAAACTTGTATGCAGCGAAATTTTAAGGAGGGGTCCTCTCAAAAGATAATCTAGGTTATGGCTGATGCTTAAGAAATCGAATATTTTGTCATTGTTAGGGCATTCAAGTGCTCAGTACTTAAAGTTGCACCTCAGTTTTGTTGCCAAAACGCCTAAAGAGGAAAATAGTTTTTTTGGTATTACAGAAATTCGCTTTGTTAAATATTGCACTAGATAGGCCACACGATTATAGTAAACAACACTATAACGCTTCACGCGACCAACTTAGTAAAGCGGCGAAACCATGGCAGAAGTTAACAAAAAGAAAATATCCATTTGTACTGCTTCCATAAACTCCAATAATGCGAAATAACAATAGGCGTAACTACTTTTGCGTTCTTCTTCGATACTTTCGGCGAAAAATAAACAAGCGAATTAATAACGTTCTCGCGATTTACTCCTTCCTACTTTTCTATGCGAATTAGCGAATTACTTGACCTCTTACAACTATCTCTATGCGACTTATTACTGACAACTCTCTCTCTCCCCAGACTCTCGACTCCTCTGTTTTAAACTTTCGAACACAGGGATACAAACTAGGCGGGACGGGGGTACGAAATCCAACACGCTTTACAGAACAGAGTGTCGTGCATACTTATTCCAAGTTTTCTGGTCTACTACTTCTAGAAGTTTGAACACACCGTAAGCTCTCTTTCTGTGTATATAAACAATATAAAATAGAAAATGTGAAAAACAGGCTAATCCTAGCAGTTCAAGTCAATGGCAAACCGGGCAATGATGTTTAGTGACAATGCTATCAAAAGAGATATGTGGGATAAGGACAAGGAAGTAAGAA
Source organism: Cassiopea andromeda (assembly GCA_018155075.1). Classification (NCBI taxonomy): domain Eukaryota; kingdom Metazoa; phylum Cnidaria; class Scyphozoa; order Rhizostomeae; family Cassiopeidae; genus Cassiopea; species Cassiopea andromeda. Next base: position 637,726 of record WIPJ01000702.1, read on the forward strand.
AAAGATACGAATTATCAGCTAGCAAACTGTCACCGGTGTTCTTCAGATTGAAATTTATCTGGTGCGTATGAACAGCTGCAGTCCTTATTTCCTATATTGATATCCTGTTTTGCTTTTGTTAAGTTACAAAGTCAAACTTTGAAGGAAGATGATAGTTGTCGTTGATTGCAGTGTAATCTACACTGTACAAGTTCTCAAGAATCCAGTTTATTTTTAACCAAAATTCAAATATGTTTCAAAAAAATATTCGAATTTTGAATAGCTAAAAAGCTTGCGAATAATCGAATACAAAGCTATTCACCTTGCCCACACTAATCCTCATTTCAGCCTCTTTGGGGTTCATATTTAGGGGGTTCAAGAAATGAAAGTTTAGCCTCAAGGTTCTTTAAAAGCAGGTTCTTTTATGCGGGTTTCTACTGTTATAGCTGAGAGATTGGAAAATATGGGAGGAGGATGGGATTAACGTGGATATCGCATCACGTTGATTAAGCATCGAATCGACAGTATACGGGTGAATGCTTTTAAACTTTGTAGAAGCAAATGGTGAATGGGAAAGTAGTGCTTGACATGTTGATAAGTTCAAGTACATTTAAAGTTCTAAGTGTCTATTCATAATATGTTATATATGTTATTTAAAGAAGTTCTGGTACGAATTCGTAAGAAAGTTTTGATACTGGAATCGTGAACTGTCGCTTAAAAAATGGACAGCTCTCGTCAATGAAATGACCCAGTAAGATGATGCCGCCTCATTTGCTTAACAAAGATAAGCCCACAGACAAGTATGAATACAAAACTGAACATTCTACAGAGATAGTTCAAAAAGGAGGAATTTGATTTTGGCAATAAATCATGGAAGATTCATTTGATAAGCAATTGGGAGTTTATGTGCTAATGAGGCACCGCAGCGTTGCCATCTAACAGGTGGATGCGAGTGCGCTTTCGCCACTATCGTAACATATCTGAGTGGATCTCCAAACTAGTATTTCTTGCTTGTTTTTAGGACAAATCATGCCGTTTGCACTGGATTATGGATGAAAGTGAATAAAAGTGTCATTTAGCAACCTCACGGTGGTAGAACATAGCAATGGAGTGGAAGGACAGTAACATGATTATTGACGAAGATGAAATGGCCTATGCATCTGATACCAAATTCAAGCAGTTTGGAACAGCTGTTGATAAGGCGTTAAAATCGTTTGAATATTCCACTGAATGGGCGGATTTGATATCATGTCTTGGTAAACTGAATAAAGTAGGTCGCATTCCATATGGTAAATCAAAATATAATATTTTCCTACTGCTAGAAGTGCGAGGATGCATACTACTGTAGAGGAACAGATATCACCCTTCACTAGGCCCTACAAGTGTTATCTATCTATGACCTAAGATTAAAGGTGAAATAATTGGCATGTTATTTGTCAACACAAAACTGTACATTGCTTATCAAAATTGTTCTTCACAGTGTTTATCATGGTTAGCATATTTGTAAGCATGTAACCGGACAAATTTTAAGTTCAGTCATAAGAATTTTATATAAACACTAGGAACTTTTGTACCTATTTCTTCTAGTCATTAGTGTAGTCATTATTTTTTGCAAGAAATGAGTTACAGAAAGGCTAAATAACTTAATGTTTTATAGAGCAAATTGACCCAGCTATAGTAGTATTATTTAGAAATTCTTTGAAGTTGGTTTTTATTCAGTTTGTATAAATTGAGCTGATTAAGACCAACAATTTACAGCAATTAAATGATACCTTGTTAGTCTAGATTGTGCTGATTTTGGATTGCATGACTTCCCCATTTAAAACACCTTTTTATAGCATTTGTCTGTGTCAAATATCCACGGTATACCCACTACTGATATCACCCTGTTATAGTTATACTCAGTGACATTAACAATTGTATATTCTAGGTGATTTTGACATACTCAACATTTCATGTCATACCAAGGAAGATTCTTGTTGGAAAAAGGCTAGCACAATGTCTTCACCCTGCATTGCCAAGTGGTGTCCATTTAAAAGCATTAGAAACATATAATTTGGTATTCAAACAAATAGGAAAATCAAGGCTAACCAAAGATCTCTTTATTTATAGTGCAGGGCTGTTTCCTTTGCTTGCTGCAGCTGCTATTTCTGTAAAGCCAGTGCTGCTTAACTTGTATGAGGAGTTTTATGTTCCACTTGGCCCTCATCTAATTCCAGGACTGCCAGGTTTTCTTATAGCAGTTTTACCAGGTATTGAAGAAGGCTCTGAATTTAATGAAAGGTAATAATTTTGTGGTGAATGTGTGTATTTATTTGTTATGAATCCTCTATTTTCACAGAGGAATCAAGTGAACAGGATTAGTTTTTATTAGAATGTGTCAGCTCTCATTTTCTTATAATTTGATAAGAGCACTTGTTTGTGTGATTTTGGTAGTAATGAATTTAGTCAGATTTATAGCCTTCTTTTTCTTGGTTTGCATTACTTCCAGAGGTCTGACTATATAGATGTTTGGCTGACAGTGCATATAGTATTTTTCAAAATTATCTATTTTTGTTTTTTGCATTATGTTTTACTTGAGATTGTTTTAATTTTCATTAGAACAACATCAATTCTTGAGGATGTTTGCCTAAAGTCACAAAAGGAATCTTTCTTCTCTTCACTGTGGGGATGTATTCTGCATTCAGCTCAGATACGTTTACCAGCAGTTACATTTGCTGTAAATCACCTAGCCAAACACTCAGATGAGGCTGATAAAAAATATGTCTTTGGAAATGATTTGAAATTGATGGTATGTCTATTCTAAATTGAATTTCTAAATTGAATTGAATCTCTCTTAAATTGCTGTTGAAATCCTATATTGCAGTTTTCATTATGGAGGCCTTTGAAAATTCTTTCTGGGTGTTTTGAGAGCTAGGTTAGATAACTGCATTTTGAAACTAGAAATGAGTAAGTTGTGTGCATTTCGAGTCATGGCAAAATAGAAACAGAAGATATTTATTTGGTGATTACCCCAGTTATTCCAAGTTTTTTACTTTAGAAGGTTTTAAATGTAACAAGATATATGTAGAGCATAAGTAGAATTGCTGCAGCATTCTTATGTTCAAAGCCAGGGATGCTCAAATTTGGAACAAATTGCCCTGTGGTATAACATCATTTAATAGCATTTTGCAATTTAAGTTATATTTTAAGACCTGATTCAGATATGCTGATGCTTTAGTATTTGATCATGTAAAAGTATTGTATATAAATATGTATGAATATATATATATATATATATATATATATATATATATATATATATATATATGTATGTATGTATGTATGTATATAGCTTTGAAGCTTAGTTTTAACTTTATTTTGATAGTGGACCCTATTATTATTATTATTAAGCTAGCATCCCTTTTCTTTTCAATCTGAAGTATTACTTGCATTACTACTTATAATGCACTAGTGCTCTATTTCCTTCCGTTACTAGTCATTCATATTTTTAGCAGTTCATTTATTATTGACAATTGTTTAACTTTTTGGTAGAAGCAGTTTTTGTCATGAAGAAGACCCTGTTTACATAAAAGATTCAGCAGTGGTTGAGTACTGGCTAGCTAGTGGCCCCAGAACCAATTGGGGACTAGCCACATATTCTAAGCAGACACCCTAATACTGGCTTTGATGTGAAATTTTATTGGTTCATTCTAGGTAGATGCTATTTGCTCAGCACTGGAAGATCATAATGTTTTGGTACAAAGGATAATGCTGGATTTCCTTCTAGCTTTTGTACCATTGGAAAATAGTGAACTAAGCACAGCAGATGTTGTTAGTATACTTGTCTGTTGCTTGAATGTGGTACTGCGTAGGGACATGTCATTGAATAGAAGGTTGTACCAGTGGATATTGGGAACAGCCAATGAGAGCTTCACTGACGACAGCAATCAGCAGAGTAGCATAGGTGATAGTGGTTTTGTAAGTGAAGAAAGTGCAGCATCATCTAGTTTTGAGAAAGTTGCAAAAAAGTATGTTGTTGCAGCTGTGATATCATTGTTTAAGTCAATGTCAGGGTCAAAGCTATCACTGAGCCACTTCAGAGTCAGGGAGACAAGAAATGAAAAATTGAAGCCATTTCGTGTGTTAGTAAGCCTGCTGGATAAACCAGAAATAGGACCGGCAATTCTAGATGATATTTTGATTGAAGTGTTTAGAGCACTTTATCGTGAGTGTAGTGGTGTGGTGAAGGGAAAGGAAAGATCAAAAGAGCATAGCAATGTGAAAGATGAAGTAATAAAGACAGCAAATATCTTATTTAATGCACTTGAATCTTACTTTGTTTGGGAATATTTGGAAAAAGGTTTGCGATTCTCATTCCAAAGAGACAAAGATTCCAATTTGTTGCCCAGTGGGCCAACTGAAAATATATTTGAAGAGTTGGAGATGAAGCTGCCCCAACCAGATTGTGCAGAATTGCTCACATTAATAGATTTTCTACTAGACATTGTCTCAGTTGTAAGTATTTTTGACTTCCTATTGGTTTGATATACTGAGAATTGCGTAGCGTTAAAATTTGCTAGCTGACTAGTTTTCTAGTAGCTTGCTATGTCCTATTTCATTGTGAATGATATTTAACCATCTAATTTATGTGGACATTTTCCAGTTTAATTGTGGGCTGATTTGTCTTTTATTTTTTCCGTAGCCCCTATCTCCCTAGCTTAGCTTTTGAGTTTGTCCTATTATGCAGCATTCACTCCTCTGGCACTTGTTTTTTACCTAACTGTGAATAATTTTGTTAGACTGTTCAAGTTCTTCTATTTTGAAGTTGAAATATTTATGTTGCTATTTTGTTATTTGCTCTTGCCATCAAATTACCAATTCTGTGGAAAAATTCAACTTGATAAGACTTCCCAGTTAGTGAAGTTGTTCATGTGCTTTTGCATCACAAAGATGACTACTAGATGTTGGCATCATGCTCCATATTTGATAGCACGATGACAAGTTCATAGTGACCCCTAGTATTTTTGAGGTCTCTAAGTGTACTTATGAAAATACCTTAATTGTAGGAAGCTGCAGTAGAGACTCAAACTGTTCATTGGCCATCATTGTTGAATTGCATCATTTCACAAATGACAGATAACTTAGCATCAATGGATATTAGAGAGATCTACCAGGGAGTACGTCTGGCATCAAAATTACTGTCAAAGATATCACCAGACATGAAATCTCCAATTGTAACAAGGAAAAAACAAATTAATGATGGTATTGCCCATAGAGACATTGAAATAGAAAGTGAACACAACATGGAATATGACAATAAAAAGAAAATGATGCTGGAAAGAAGAGTTAATGAGGTGAATGCCATGCAGTTGAGCATTCAATGGTCAACACAGTTTTTCAATGCATTCATAATGCAGTGGGTCCTTGGAGATAGTGAACAGACTTTAATGAGTGGAATTGATGATGTTGAAGAGGGAAAAGGAGAAGAGCAGTCTTGCACCCATGATATTGTGGCTTCAACATTTGCAGCATCTTGTAGATATTTGATCGAAATTGCTTGTTTTCCATGCTGGAAGCCAGTGTTAATTGTAGAAAAGAGTGGTGGTAAATCTTGTTCATTTGTTTGTTTATTTTTGTATTTTATTTATATTATTATTATCCTTGCAGATTTTGTATAGATTTTTCTTTTTGATACTGGAATTTCATCTATGACACCAATTTCGCTACCTTGAAGCTGGACAAAACCATTGCTTTGCATCATGCTACTTGGAAAGGTGCTATCAAGAAACCCCAGTTTAACCCATGCAAGCATGGAAAATGGCTGTTATAAATGATGATGATGATGATGATGATGATGATGATGATGATGATTGATGATGATGATGATGATGATGATGATGATGATGATGATGATGATGATGATGATGATTGATGGTGATGGTGATGGTGATGGTGATGGTGATGGTGATGATGATGATGATGATGATGATGATGATGATGATGATAACATTTGAGATGTCATTTGACCATCATAGCCTGAACCTAATGTCATTTGTTTCCATTGTCATTGAAGTTAGGCACAGGGTCAATTATTTCCAATGTGTCTTCCATTTTTAGGAAGATTCCCTTTTATCAATCTATTTTTCTCTATTAAAGTGGTTCTTTATGTCTTGTTGTTCTAGGCAAGACACTGAGCAATTGGTTGCAATCATTAATTGCATGCATCTCGCAAACTAAAGGTATAGACATAAAAACCATTGCAATGGGGACTTTATTGGATCTGGTAAACATCAATCTTTGTGTGTTCCCCTCGTCTAAAGGAAGTCAAAGAGCAGAGAGTGTTGCAAGTGTTATACCATTGATTTCACAAGCTGATTTTGTTATTTTAGACCAGTCTCAAGTTTACAAGGTATCTGAAGCTATCTCTGTATTTCATAAGTTCTACATAAATTTTCAGCATATGTTTCTTCATCAATGTATTTAATGATGGAAATTACCTTATTATTTTTCCTGTTTTTCTTTTGAGTCACTCTTTTCTTACTTCTTCTATACCATTTGAAATTTTGCATACATGTTCTGTTATAAGAAAAGCATCATTTTGCCTGAGCCTCAATTTTCTTAACTTTTCCTGAAAATTAAACCTGAGATTTTCTTAAAATTTTCTTGACTGAAACTGAAATATACTGGCTGAAATGGGCTACCCTCTCTTGGTTTATCTTATATACTTGAATATGAATTTTACCTCTAGCGTTTAGAATGTATTATTGACATGATATCAAGTTTTGGCCAAAGAAAGCTTAATTTTGGAAATTGAGCCTTGGGATTTTCTTATGATTTTCTTAAGATTTTAGCCATTTGAGCCTCACTTTCTTGTAAATTTTTTCCTTATAAAAATGTGTATTAACTAATGGGAGTGTCTGTTTTTGATTGATGTATTCGTTGTAGGATATGGCACTCATACTTTGGAAAGAAATTCGCCCCGACAACTGCCAAGCTCACACAGTCTGTTCAGATTTGTTTCTGAGACTGCACAATATATCACCAAATGCATTGTTGTGTGAAGATGTTGTTTCAAACACATTGGTAGCACAGTCTCTGGTAATCAGTTTTATTATATCCCTAATCAGTATTTTTCATTTCTTTGTATTGTATTGGATAGTATGCTTTAGATCATATTGCAACTCGTTGTAGAATTTTTTTACAGGAGTAAAGTTTGTAAGAATTTTGAGACTCAAAATCGCTGAAATTTAAGAATAATTTAAGAATAGTGTGAGACTCAAGCTTCATCAAGACATAAGAATTTTTTGTATCACAATTATACTACTGCTTTCAGATGTACTTTGGCATTATCTATGCAAAATATAAACTCTTGCTTCTATGATGTAGCGAATCATGAACAAAGAGTGGAGTATATTCCTTAATTTCTTAGGCGAAGTTACACCTTTGCTATTCATGAATAATTTAAGAATAATTCTAGGCTCAAAAGCAGAAAAATTTAAGAATATTGCAGCTCAGAAAAAATTTAGATATTCATTTAAAAAAAGAATGTATAGGTGCTTGTAGATCCCTCAGCTATCTATATATTTACGTTCCTGGCCATTGTCCTACTTTTTAGGAGTTGCGGAGAATAGCCCATTGGAAGTTTGCTGTATTGTGGCATTTGTCACGCGATTTTTACAAAAATGAAAGCAGCAAATCAAGTAGAGGAGGAAATAGAAGCTTGGACAGGTTTTTACTTTGCTTTTTGATGATTAAACCTTTTTTACTTGCTTATTGCTTGATATGTTTCTACTTCCTGTGATTGTTTGCTATTAACATTACTCATTATGTGACTAAATTGTCAATTTTATGTGTAATCAGCAAAATGATGGTGGTTTGATTTATTATATTTATTTCTAATTATGCAAAAGTTATCTTTTTTGTTTTTGATATAAATTTTTGTTATATTATAAATTATATTATATTAATGTATTATATATTATTGTATTATATATATATATATATATATATATATATATGTGTGTGTATATATATGTGTATATATATATGTATATATATATATATGTGTATATATATGTGTATATATATGTATATATATATATATATATATATATATATATATATATATATTACTGTTGTATGTATCATTATGTTATATATTTTGAGCACATTATTATTTTATATATTATAAATTACTATTTATTATGTATTATTATTAATCTCAAAGTATATTGCTAATTATGCAAAATGCAATTATTTTCTAGTTCAACAATTTTACTACCTGCAGGTTTTTTATCTTTCCACTATACTTATATTTGCTTTGTCCTTGAGAATTTTCAATAGCATGCTATGCATATCATGTAAGACTCTTTATAGTGTAAAGATTGATTATCTGTGTCAACTCAAATGGTCCTACTTCATTGCTTTAGATGCATGATGCTGATGCTTGACAGTTTGCAATCAAGTGATCCTGTAATTGCGTAAGTTCATTCTCAAGTTCTCGTTTAGTCTGACTGCTCATCTTATACCGAAACCTGTATCGTTATTCAAACCTCCATTTGGAACTTGGTAAATTTGAATTTGGGCTTAGGAGTGCAGTTTTGAGTCTTTTATAGCATATATATTGTAGCAGAAAGCCAACACAATACTTTTTCTTTTTTTAACACTATGTCGACCTGTAGCACTTAATTTAGGCCCAAAGTGACAGTCTTAGGTCTCTGGAGATAAAACTGCCCTACTTTTATAGCAGAAATACTGTAGCAGAAAGCACACACCATATTATGTTCTTTCACTTCGTCTTCTGTTAGTACTAGGCCGATACAAAACACGTAATTTAGGCCTAAAGTGATCTAGTGCCATGTAAACAATGTTTCATCTATCTGCTTTTGCATTAGGGATTGTTTTGCTATAGCAGTAACTGTACAGTATTATTTATTTGCCTTGTCGCTCGACGTTGGCGCTTATGCCAGTCCAAGTCCTTCTTTCCTTTGATGCCTGTAGTACTTTGCATGGTGTCCAAGACCCTCCTATTCTTCTGATGATGCTACTCTTGAATGGTATTCTTTGTCTACCTCTTGCTTGTTTTCTTTCAAACTTTCCTGTCATTGCTAGATATTCTATTGTCTCCTTCTATCTACATGACCTAAAAAACGCAGTTGCCTTGCAGTTGTCATTTTCATAAGTGCTTTTCCTGTATCTGCTTTCCTCAATACTGCTGCACAGTATAGAACAGGTTTATAGCAGATATTACCTTTATTGTATTGCCATATTCTTACTTGTATGATTTTTGTATATTTATGATGTTGTACAGGACATTTACACTATGTGGAATATTGGTTGAACATAGAGGCATATCTATTTTGTTCTATTGAAATCTATCTTCTGCAAGTGCTTGTGAACAATTTTTTTCATGCATCTTGATCGAGTCTCCTTTGATTATGTGGATAGGAATCATGCGTTTTTCTCATTCACTGTTCCGGAGAAAGATTTTTCAAGAACCTAAATTTTTTATGTTGTTTTAGTAAATGCTCAGAGCAGTGGCTTCAACATGCAATACATTGCGGTGACATTGGGCGAATAATTGAGCCCCTTTTGATTACAATGCTGAACCCAGCCAGCAGAAGAGTTTCTATTCATTTTGCCTCTATTTGGGATGCTTCAACACGTGATGCAGAGGCTGATGCGGTTTCACAAGATTTGCTAAGTGACTCTGAAAATGATCACCTCTATCAAAGTGGTAATGCTGCGTACTAGTATTTTGATGTGTGTTGTCGCAATGTTTTACCTAGGAGTAGAGTCCAGAAAAAAGTCAAGCCTTCCTCCGACAGCCAGTTCCTTACGTATAGCCTTCCTCGCTATACAAAATTTTAAAAATAAATCTGTCCATGTTGTTCCTCCGTGTTTACATAAAAACCCTCCTCCGGCGCACAGCCTTGGAGCCGTGATTTTCTGGACTCTGCCTAGCAGGAATAGAGTTGTTTTCTATTGTGACTTTTCTTGAGTGGCAACTCACTATATCTGAGATTTATGTTTGAACTGTTCTTTCTAATGAGAAAGTATATTTAAATGTTGTAAGTAAGAGGATGTCATAGTATCTGAAGTTTTTGTAAACGAGTCTCTTGTAATTGATTTTTTTATATATTATGCAGATTTATGTTGACCTTGAAAAGTATTTATGTAAGCTACATGGTGTTTCATAGGAAGAAAGTTGTAGAAAGTCTAGTTATAGAGACGTCTAAATATGCAGAAGCTCATAAGTGCTACATAAGAATAGCTAGGAAGTGTCAGATCGAAAAATATTATTTGCATCTCAAAAATAGAGAAATGACAAAATTTTCCCAAAATGTAGCTGGCACAGTTTTGAATTCAATTAACCTTTCTAAGAAGTAGATTATTGCTACGAAACTTCCAAACTAGGATTCTTATAAAATGAATGGATTGTGTATTATGTCGTTCGGCTTAACGGGGTTTCACTTATATCGTTTGAAAATTTTTAGGTGGAGATGGTTCGGAGGAAAACTCATCCAATGATTCCTCAGATGTAAAAAGATCTGTAGGTGAGCAATCAGACTCTACGGGCAATGACCAAAGAAATGTTTCTCAGCCCGAGCAAGGTGAGGAGAGTGTAAAGGCAACACACAACGAGGAAGATGGAGCAGCAAAACCAAAATCATTACTATTTGACGAAGGAAAAGAAGATTCAACAAAGTCATCAGGTAGTTAGCAATGTGTTGTTATAATATTCTGTAAGGGTTGCATGAAATTAATGTTTGAATCGCTTAAGTATATGCTTGCAGAAACTAAACGTTGGTTGATGTTTTCAGCCAGAGATCTTTAAACTATGATAGCTATTTCTTGATATGAAAAATGGACACATGCATATGGACATACAGTATGTGTATGTATAACGACATATGTTTATTCATATGGACATATGTATATGAATATGGACATATGTGTATGGATATGTACATAAGTTTTTATATATGAACATATGCATGTGTGTGTGGACATATGGATATGTTTATGGACACATGTATATGCATAAGTGGATATATATATATATATATATATATATATATATATATATATATATATATATATATATATATATATATATATATATATATATATATGGACATATGAATATGTATATAGACAGGCAGTCGCTTTCACTCTAATCTCGTTTAGTAAGTCAACTAGATACGTCTATAAATTTTGCTTGTTTTATTTGCTACCACTGCATTGTAAGGCGATTGGATAATAGAACATTGTTTTTACAGAAAAGACTAAATACAAGCAAGTACTAAAGGAGCAGTTCAAATCAGTAAATCCATTGGATGTTCATAAATTATTCTATACGCAACTCTACGACACAACTCAAACTATGTATGCCTTGAAGACGGCCCTATCGATATTGGAAACAAATGGGAAAGATTTTGTGTTTTCATCAGCAAGAGCAAGCATGAATATGTGCGGCACGGTGCATCAGATTGGCTTGAGGGAGCTTCTTATTCGGCACAGAAGAGCATTGACAGGAAAAGACTTTTACGGATCATTGGCAGATAGTAAGTTATAATGAATTGTACTCGAAAGTTCCTGCTAAGATTCCCGTTGATCATGAAGCATGATATATTCACATAAGGGTGGCACCTAACATTTTCCAGCAGGGGAGCTGAATCTTCCGACGCATGGGCTGAAATATGGTTAGCAGTGTACTGCAACTGCTAAAAAACCTCCGAAAAAGAGTTCTTCACCATCGGAAGGGGGATAGAATGTTCTGACGAGGGGGCTATAGCCTCCTAGCCCTCCACTAGCGCCCTCCCCTCGCGCCACCACTACACGACCCATCAGATCATGAAGAGATACTAATTGTGCATGTTGGAATTTCCTAACTTACATGCATTAGAACTGAAATCGTATATCATTTTGCTCAATTTAATTTCACGCACCTAGAACCTGCGCGGAATTAGATGCTGTGCGCATTTTGATACAAAATAAAGTATCTTGTTTTGCGTTATTAATTTAACAGATTTTATGGTAGTAACATGTTTTGGCCAGCGTAAGGTAGTGGGCGCAAGATAGTCTCTGTTGCACAGTCAATTCCAAGAAAGCATACATTTTCATTTCACCATTCATGCGTTTCATTTGTCTTAGCAGAATCTTTCATGTCATTTTTTGTTGCCTATAACTAACGCAGTATTTCTTACTTCCACTCAAAGTAGCTTAACTTGCTGTTGTAGGTCAACAGTTACTCATAAAGGCAAGCACAGCCAAATATATGGAAATCATCTTGTCTATTTGCCTGTACTTTATTCGGTCTGAGTATCACCCATCCATTGACGCAAGTGAATCTGATCTTGAAGCCAACTTTCGTGTTCGTGTTTGGAGTTTGCACGTTATGACGAAAGTTTTGAGCGTCCTCCTTGAATTGCTAACTGAAGGTGATGTCGCATTTTCAAATTTTGTATCTGATCTTTTTGATCGATGCAAGGTGCAAAGGATTGCTCTGCACTGTCTGTTGTCCAGTGTTTACAATTTCTCCATTGAAGGGCAAGGGAAAACTGAAAAGAGCACTGGGTCAGAGCGACATAATTTTGCACCTGGTGGTTGTTCAACGGGGAACGAAAGAAGCTCTGAGATGCAGCGGCACTGTCTTCGATTTATAAAGAAACTTGTTTACCTTGAGGAGAGGATTGGGTATGGGAGAACGGGAGGCAGCGAGAAAAAGATGAGAAAACTCAGTAAAGATAAAAAGAACAAATCACAACAAAAACCAAGTCAATTTGAATTTATAGTTGGTATTCCAATTGTGTCCCAACCTATGTTTTTATGTGTTATACTAAGTGCGTTGAAAGAAGAAACGTGGAATTGTAATCACGATGATTGGATTAAAACTGTTATGGAAATATTGCCAAAATGTGGCATTTCGTTGCCTACGATTGTTATTCCTGTGGTTGATCAGATATTTATGACAATGAAAACTACCACTATATTATTCTTCCAAGCCATGTCAGGAAAATTGCAACAGAGGTAAGGAATTGAGCTTTTGTATACTAGTTGGAAACTTTGAGTGATTCGACTTACATACACGTGCTTTTTTATAAGAAAAACGTTTATAAGAACATGAGGTTCAAATTGCCAAAAACATTTTTAACAATCTTAAAAGATCTCAAGGCCCAAATTCCCAACTTAAGTGTTTTTGTTTGCCACAAATCGATATTTAGTAATTATTGTATTCACAATGTTAAATATTGAATTCAAATTCGAGTATGCAAGATTTACATAGAAAGTGTAACCCATTTTAGCTAGTTTATTTCAGTAAAGGTTAAGAAAATTTTCAGAAAATCTTAGGCTCAATTTTGGGAAAAGTTAAGAAAATTGAAGCTCAAGCAAATAGTTGATTTCTTGTAAAAAGACGCGTAGTTTAGAACCACACCACAATAGCTTATTTTGGGTTTTGTGTTTAGGTCCACAGGTTATTGATCGTGATGATATATACGTATTTGTTGTTTTCGTTCTATTACTGCTGTTGAGTAAATGTCTCTGTTTGACTGTTTCTAAAGAATGTGCTAAATTTTTGTCCCATATGATTTACTTAGAGTGAGTAGTAAATAGGATCTTAGCCTATTGAATTATGATGACAATGAAATTTTTTTAACTAGTTCCTTATTTTTGTGCTGAAATCTTCATATTTCTTTTTACTTTTAGGAAATTAAGTTTGCCGATTGATTACTTTCTTAAAATCTTGGAATGTGTGACGGATATCTGCCATCTTTGTTTGATTGAAAAAGAGGCCTCATACAATTCCATCAAATCAAAAAGTGACGCGCAACGCAGTGAAACACCATCGTCAATATTCGATAGCCTCATTCACGTTTTCTCATCCCAGTCTTCACCAAATCGTTCAACAACAACTGAGGAAGGTACGGTTTTATTATTACTTCAATCCTGGCCAATTATATTAAAACAGCAGCAATTTATGATGTGATTCTGACTTCAGTTAGGTAAAGGTTGTAATCAATTTTCTTCCATTTGTTAGCAGTCAATGACTGATACTTTGCTATATAGTCCATCATGCATAGCCATGTATGAGTGTAAAATTTTCTTCTGTTCAGCCAATAGAAAAAGACCATTGAATAAATGACAAGCCTATGACGTTAACCTTGGATATTACCGTTGTTCTCAATGCAGACAATTTCTGTTGCAATTATACATTTCACACTTGCCTTGCTTTCATATTTCCCATGTTGACCTGTTTGTATTTTATTTGCATGCTGTTTACGCACAAATTTTCGAAATTTTAAGTCCTTCCCCCCTTATATGCAAGTATGTGTTTGTCAAGGTTGTCTTGTATGCAATATCATTCTTTTTTCCCACCCCTCCCTTCCCTTTCTCATTTCGTGTGTACCTTGTTCCGCTCAAACCCGAAGTTAACTCAGGTAGGACTTGATTGTGGCTCGATGCGAATCCACTTCTTTACGATTTGAGCCAACTAAGCTACTTTTACACAACTACTGCTCTTTCGCTTGATTTGTTGACAGTATAATTTTTATTAGTGAATGAACCATGGATGGAAACAAAACAAGGACTCCTAAGCATTCTACCGGCCATGCTGTCATCCGTTGTCCTTTCATGGAATGTATGGAGTCAAGCTTCGTCTCGCGCAAGTCTCTTCAAAATGGTTGCCGAAGCACCCCTTCCTATTGGTCAACCGAAGGTAAGCTAAAAGGCAGAGATTTACAGCTTGATTAAAACTGCACTTTATATTGCTCTAGAACCAGCTTGCAAGATTACTCTGGTGTCTCTAATAGACGGGGCCCCTGTCTATTAATTTCAGGAGAATTTTCCCTCCCCCCGTTGCTTATTAACACCCCCTTCTATTGAATTTTACAAATCGATCATGATAAGAACACGCAGAAAATTACATCACCTTTTATTAAAACAATTTACTAGCACGAACCACCTTCTCTTAGCACTCCTTTTCTATTGAAAAGCTACCGACATGCATACCCCCTGCTATTAGCACCCTCGTTTTAGTGAAAACTAGCGGACATGAACACCCCCATCTATTTGTACCCCACTTATATTAAGAATTAGCCAATGTGAACACCCCATTCTATTGCCCCCTTCTATTAGAGAAACTAGAGTACTGAATCACGTCTTTACATGCCTTTTTTTCAGTAAGGGCTCATCCACAAAGGACGTCCGCATCTTAGGGAAGGGAGGAGGCTAGCAGTGATGCGGACAAAGCCGGACAGGGGGGGGGGTATTTAGCTGTAGGTGGACATTCTTTTCAGAAGAGTTTTTTAGGCGAAAAGAGGGCATTTACAAGTCATTTTATTGTCATCTTCTTTCTAAAAAATAAGGAGACAAAAAGAAATAAGCACATCATATGATTCTTTTGCAGAGAACTTCTAAGTTTTCATATTTTATGCAGTAATTTAAACGTTTTCTAACTCATCTATTGTATTTCAATGAATAGGTTTTACTTGTCAGCACAAGTATATGCGTGCAAGTTCTCAGGGAAGCTATATTATTAAGTTTGCAACATTGAAAATAGGGTCAGAGTTTGTGTTTCCATGGCCAGGGGATTGTTGAGGAAAAGGTGGACAGGCGAAGATCAGGGGAGATATATGAGTTAAAAACTGGCAGAAATGTGTAAATATCCACGATGGATGCCCCTTAAATTGCAGATCTCCCACTCAGTCATAAAATCATATAACGTGATAAAAAATTGAATTTTTGAAATTCTGTCGTAAAATGTCATAAAAAGTGGCCAAATGCCATAAAATATCGTAAGTGTTTGCATGAAAAAATCTTTCTCACAGGTAATGGCTTGAT
The DNA here is from genome assembly GCA_018155075.1 of Cassiopea andromeda. Classification (NCBI taxonomy): domain Eukaryota; kingdom Metazoa; phylum Cnidaria; class Scyphozoa; order Rhizostomeae; family Cassiopeidae; genus Cassiopea; species Cassiopea andromeda. The sequence goes on from WIPJ01000702.1 coordinate 653,530, forward strand.
TTTTTCATTAGCCTTTTTGCAAACAATTGATACCTCGACTGTAGCTTTTTAGACGTAAATATGAGCTATTTGAGATTAATGCTTAAGTATTTAGTTGTTTAGTAAAGGCGCTTTTACAATGAAATCTCGCACAGAAAGTTTAAATATGACCTGATTTTACCTTATTTATCAGTATAATGTTTGAAATGACAAATGAATAACGTAAATTGTGTAGAGTGGCATAAAAATCACTGAATAGTATCCTAAAATGTCCTAAAAATTCAGCAAAAGGTGTCATAAATTCATAAAAAAAATTGTTAAATTTAGAGTGGGAGGCCTGAAAGTGGGTTTGACCATATTACGTACTTCATTTACAGAGCATTCGTCAAGCCATTCTTCAGTTACTGACCCCAGTTGCAATTCAACATACGCCTGTATTCCTTGCTGCCGTGGCTGACGTATGGAACTCCTCCAAACGAACACAGGGAGGACTGGAATTTGGAATGGTTCCTAATGACGATGAGACATCGATGTCTGAAGAGAAGAGATGGATCATTAGTATTAAGCACAAGTCTTTGCCAGTTGTTACATCACTGCAGGAATCACTTTTGGAATTGATCTTGTCAATCAAGGTATTGATTTTTGCCAATACAAGTCTGTTATGCATCATTATCATAATCATCATCATCATCATCATCATCATCATCATCATCATCATCATCATCATCATCATTAATCATCATCATCATCATCATCATCATCATCATCATCATCA
>WIPJ01000702.1:658702-705782 GCA_018155075.1 Cassiopea andromeda
TGTGTATGTATAAATAAATAAATATATATATATATATATATATATATATATATATATATATATATATATATATATATATATATTACCAAAGTCTCTCAGCAATAATAAACTTGATAAGAATATGAGAAATAAAATGACCGATTTAATTTTGTAAGACATGTTTCGACTGATTCATCAATCATCCTCAGTTACGCATTGGTCATATTCAATGTGTGTATAGCTATATAGGAACGGTTAATTACTCCCTATGGGGTCTTACAGCAAAATATATTCCATTGAGATGATATGATAAAGCTATTTAATGCAATAACAATGGGGAATGTCGGGGGAAATGATGCAATACAATAGCATAAAGTTACGGGGCAATAAACTAATACAAAGAAATGGTATGGGAAAAATGAGACAAGTGTGGAATGGTATTGATAATGATAATAATAGAGAAAATAGAGAAAAAAAGTTTTGAGTAAATGTCTAGCTTTAAGTTGGCATGGACTAGTTGTGAATTGAGGGTGGGCTTGAGCCTGTTGATGTGTAAGACTTCCTTTATTTTAAGCTGGTAACTGCATTTGGCGGTATCTAAGATGGTGAAGCAGTTTTCATTAGAGAAGCAGTTTTCATTTCCGTCTATGTTGGCGAAGCATACCAACACTTCTCTACTCGTGCTCGTGAGCACATAGCAAGGGACAAGAACTCACATATCTATAAGTATCTCGCTTCTTCTAATACTTGTAAAAAATTGTATCTTATGAAAATTGCTTCACCATCTTAGAAAGGAAGCCTTACACATCAACTAGCTTAAACCCACACTCAATTCGCAACTAGCCCATGCCAACTCAACGCTAGATTTTTAATCAAAAAGATGTTTTTCTTCTTTTTTTCCATTCATATATATCTATTGTTACATGAAGACATATATTTCAGGCTAAAGAGTCAATTTTCAGGAACAGCCGTGGCCTAACGGTATTGTACCTAGACAAATTCAGTATGAATCGAGGTTCGGTGCCTTCAATGAGTCACTGATGACGTCGGATGGTCACTCGGTCGTAAATGCTCAAATCAAAACCAAGTAGTTCCACTTTTTAGGAGCCTTTCACAGCATTTGTAGGAAAAAGGAAATACAGTTATAAATAGACCCTCATGAACCTAATTTTCTTTTATTTCCTACTAGAGGGTGGGGATTTCCGTGTTGTTATCTTTTATGTGAAATTTTGCTTGTTGTGCAAACCCAACTGCATATTTGAAAACCAAGAAAACCTCAAGTATTTAATCCTTTTTGACTCGTACCACGCTTTACGTAGTGAGGAATTGCTCTTAACTGCATCTTTACATACATTTTTTTACGAGAAACCAGTTAATAAGCAACCCAGTACTAGACAGCCTAAAAATTAAGAAACTTTTAGAACTACAAGGAATGAGCTAAGAAACTTCAGACAAATAGCGCATTGAAATCGTTAACTGGTTCAACGTAAAGCTTTACCAAAACAATGTGAATATGACATTGCTTTAGAATTGAATTCGCACTGACGCAGTTTGTTTGTTATAGGACAAATAGTTTGCTACATTCGCCTTCTGCGCACGCTTTCACAGCAATTTAGTTTGCTAAATTGAGAAATGTTTAAGAAACTTTTAGAACTAAAGTGTGTCCATAAATTAAGGAACTTTAAGTACTAGGCCATGAGCTAGGCTCCTTACAAAAGCGTGTATCTCAAAGACTGTCACTGAAACATGAATTTTCGCAAAATTGTTGTTTGCCTCTTTCGTCAAGGTATTTTCTCATCACGATTTAGTCATTTTTTCCCTGTCCTTTCCTTGCTTTTGGTACACTTGAGTTTTAGAATGTACTTGTCATAGTTATGAACTACTGTTATAGTTTCCTTATGTATAAGTACAGTGTTGTGTTGAAGTACTTTTTTCAAAGGATACTTGTCGAGCTGTGAAACACCTATCAATGACCTTAAGGTTTGGTCGCGTGTAGATGTATAACCACATACCGATTGAAGACCACGGGAGAAATAGCAATGCCTCCTAGTTGAGCTTCTTAAACTTTGCAAAGAATTAGCTACAGTGCATATGATTTTGGAATTTTCCTTTTATTTTCTAGTTCTATTGTCATTGCATAAAGTTCTTATTGAGTTTTAAAACCCTTAGAAGCATGACAGACTGATTTCTGACCGATTGGATTGATTTTCTTTGAGAAATAGGGCCCCTCTTAAACTAGGGGGGGCAATTGACCACCCAGTTTTCATGCTTGCCCCCAGTTACCGTATTTCACAGTGCTTTGACCCCCCCTCAGTAGATGGTTCCTTTTTTCTTTTGACGTTTTACTACATGGATGAAATCCTTTTTGAAGGTTCTCAGATGCATATGAATGATTTCTTTGCAATCACGAAAGAGTGAATCTCTACTTTCAAAAAGGGCGTTTCGCAAAGATGCTTCTTAGGTTATTCTGTGGGCAAAGCCCCCAGACCCCTATCCTTGACTCCACTTCATAGCAATCAATGCTACCACTGGTTATTTGGCCCTCCTTTCGCTTTGTTTAGCTCTATAACCCTTAGTATATAACCCCTTCTGGAAAAAATGAGGTCCCCTTTTGCATTTGTCTCTCTAGCTGCGATTTCTTAAAAGAGGCTATGTTGAGAAATGGTACATAGTATGTGTTATTTTGTATTTGATGCGTCAACTCGATTTGTTACAGGATTTGGCTATCAAGTTTTTTGAAGCGATGAATGCAATTGCAGGGGCTTCTCTCGAAAACTCAACGTGGTTTCGCCGCAATGTTGCCGTATTACCGAATGTTGATCATCGCGAAAATGAAGAGAGTGGTGTAGACGGCGGCCCCATGCCATCGCCACCACCAACGGCGTCATTGCAGTCACGTAATTCACAGTACAGCATAAATGCCCTGTGTTTTATGGCCGAGGTAAGTATTAATTTAGTACCATTCACAGTTGTGCACAGCATTTATAGTTGGGTAGACCATTGAAACATTTGTTAACCATTGAAAGATGTCTACACCATGGAAAGTTATTTAAACCATGAAAAGATTTCTGCACCATTTACAGCTTTTATTTGTTTAAGAATATTTTAAATTATGGTATTAACACTTTTGATTATTACCTTTTAATTTCTTAGATACTTGCACCTATGCTGGATTTATTATATATCAGTGAAGAAAAGGACAAAATCACAAGTTTTTTATTTTACGTGATGTACAACGTTACGCCGTACTTAAAAAACCATAGGTAGGTTTTTCATGATTAGTTTTGCTCTTTTATGGTGTTATTGCGTTTGTCGTTAATTTGGTGAGGTTCTTGGAACTTTTCAATGGAAGCATTCCAAGTAAAGTTTGCTAATGTTCATTTTTTCTCCCCATCAAGTTCATTTGCATGCGAAGGATGTTTGATCTACCTTCCCTGAAGTTATTTAATACATTTTTCACAATAGTAGAAATAGGGAGCCTAGCTAAAGAGAAACAGTGACACGGAAATTATAGTTGTGGATTATAGTACCATTTGGTAAACATTCAGGATATTGTTAGCGTTGAAAGTAGTCATAACCCTTATTATGTTTTCACAGTTTAATTAGTAGCCTCAGTGGCATAGTGGTTAAACGCGGTGGACTGCTGATCTGGTAGTCGTGGGTTCGAGTCCACCTGAAGCCACTTACTAGGGTACCTGGTCCGTAGTTATGAGCGCTGTATGTGGCTGCGCTCTGCTATATGCCACCAAAGGTAGTGATCAAGGGGTATTGTATAAAGGCTGTAGAATAGTCTGGCTAGAGACCAGACTGTAGAACGACATTATTCACATCTATGCCACTTTAGCATGTTATGTAGATGCAGAATCTAGAAAAACATCAACCCTTCCTCCGGCAGCCACTCATTTACCTATAACCTTCCTCACTATACAGCATTGATATGAAGTTTCCCACATTGCCCCTCTATTTTCCATATGCCAAATCATCTCAATTGCATGCATCAGAATATCCTCAAGCCAGAGTTATTTGTAAATTGCTGTGCCTTCCTCAACACTGGCATAAATTCAAGAAATCTTCCTCCGGCTCACAGCCGCGAATTTTTCTGGACTCTGTTTAAATGCAGTTTGATTGATCCTTTTTGACCACTTTTTTCTTTTCCTTACAGCGTTCAAAATGTTGCTAATTTTAAAGCGAGTAGTGCTCTCTTAGCCTCCATCACAGACTATCAGTACACCCTCAGATCTTGGAAGAAGGATGTTCATGAGCTATTTCTGGAGAGTGACTTCTTCAAAATGGATCACATCTCATTGCGATTCTGGCGTTGTATTGTTGATCATTTACTAACATACGACAGTACGACTTTCAGGGATTTAGTAGCACGAATAAATATGACACAGAGTGGCGCCATTAACATCTTTGCAAACCGAGAACAAGAGATTGAACAACGTGCAAGTCTTTTGAAGAAATTATCGTTTGCTATTTTTTGTGGAGAAATCGATCAGTACCACAATTTTATGCCCGACATACAAGAGAGGCTAGTTGAAAGTCTGAGACAAATACAGGTGATACTTTTGTTTGGAATAACTGTCATTTAGTTGTTGTTGTTTGTGGTGTGCTCAGCGCTCGTAGCTCTCCATTTTAGGATCTACTTCCCCCTTGTTTGTAATCATTCTAGCCATCTAGTTATTTATCATTGTTATTTTAGTTATCAAGTTATTGATTACGTTTTACGTCATTTTTGTCGTTCTTTTTCCCTGATTTTTTCGCTCTCGCTAGTTTCATTGCCATTTTCATCACCGTCCTCATCGCCATTTTTATCGTTACATTCATTGTAATCTAAATTGTCCACTTATTTCTCGCCTTGATCGTCGTCGTTATATTTATTGTCATTTTGGTCGTATATTTTTTCTTCGTTTCAGTCATCGTCATTGTTTTACTGTCATTTTTTGGTCTATTTATTCGTTACTTTTTCGTTGTTGTATTTTTCGTTGTCATAATCGTCTCTCTATTTGTCGATGTAATAGTTGTCGTTTTCATGTTTTTGTTGTAATTATCTGTTTCACTTCATATTTGTTGCCATTTTCATTCTCACTTTAATTTCATTCTTATCGACATTTCATCTCCCTTTTCATAATATTTTTCATATGTCTCTGGTGTTCATGTTACTTTCCACCTTAAATCATTATTCTCTAGCAGCTCATAGAATTGGGCGAAATTTCTATTTATTGTGCCAAATATTCATAATTTTTCTGTGTAGTGCTCATTCTGTCTATAAAAACAGCTGATAAGACTATGGGCCATTCACAATGTACGCACGCTCAATTTCATCGATTTTTGGACCCCCTCTCCCTTCCTCCTTGTACGCTGTTTAACGCTTTTGAGGTACTCCCTCCCCCTTAGCGTACGTACTTTTATTTTATCACCCCCCTAAACATTTGAATATATTGTTTATCTCAGTAAGTTCAAATTTTGCAACATTTGATACATATAATGTATGTATCCAATACTCATGCACGATACCTCTAAAAATTAGAACATAATAGTCCAGAGTGCGATCTTGCATGCATAATTTCCAAAAGACAGCTTTATTCATTTAGGATATTTTGTAAGTACTCACCTTTTAAAAATTATATGAGCGCACGTACATTCCTTGCAGAGCGCCCTCCCCCTTGTAAGCTTTCGTACACTTTCTCGGGTACCCCTCCCCCCTTCCGAGCGTACGTAATTTTTGAACGGCCCCTTGACTTCAATTATCAAAATAAATCAATTTAAGCACCCATGTTTTGTACCTCGTAGGCCCCATTGTTGTATCAGCAAGTATTCTTTTGCTTCCGGATTCTTATTCTTCGGATGTCACCCCATCATCTTACATCACTTTGGCCTCATTTGATCACAGAGTTGGTCACCGTGTTTTTGCGGATTGAAAGAGAGCTGCTGGCAGCAGACAATCAACGGTCGAAAAATGGCATTATGGGAACTATCGAGTCGTTCTTTACTTCCAGTGGCCTGACCGCGTCCAAAGAGAAATGGTTGTTGTTGTACCTTGAAGCTTGTAAATTGCTAGACTTGGTTTTCTCACTTGAATGTGATGATATTCCTCATTTTCAGTCCTATAGGTGGGCTTTCATTGATACGCCTGGAGTAGAGTATGATCATATTGAAAATTTGAAACTGCCCTGTACAGCACCAGATAGTAATTCAGCACACAAAGAGAAGGCGAAAGCTTCAGCCACTGCTGGAAAAGAAAAATCTCAGGATAAAGCCGTTTCAAAATTATCAGTGATGAACGCACCGTTGTCGTCAAAATTGCGAAAAAATGAGAAAAAGGCACCCAAAGGAAAAACAAACGTGGAGAAGAAAAGTGAACCAAATTTGTTAATGAAATTTGCGCCATATTTGTCAAAACTTACAATTCTTTTGTCACAGAGATGCGAAGATGCTTCTAAAACACACCAGAAGTCTTCTCAAATCCAGAAGGATGACAGTGCTCAAAAGGAGAAAGATACTAATTCATTAGAAAGAGAAAGAAGATCTAGTTCACCTGATTCACATTCAAAAACCAATAGCAGTGGCGGAACTACGCTTCTTAAAGGTGTAAATTCATCAAGACAAATACCTACTCCATATTGTAGTAATGCAATGTCAAATGAAGATGCTGTTTCAAATTCAGATCAATTGGACTTAAACAAAATTATTTGTCACCCTCTAGAATTAACAAAAATTGAAAGTATCTTCGAGCTTCTTCCTTTCCTTGAGTCTGTTTCCAATGTAAAAAGAAATCAGGTTGAGATGATAGAGAAAGAAAAACTTGAAGAGCTAACGGAGAAGGACTTCAAAGAGAATCTGTCTGACAAAAGCAAATAATTTGACTTTTTAATAGCGACTGCTATTTAGAATAGTTTTAATGTGAAAGTGGTGAATTTATTGAGGTAGAAAATGGATATTTAAGTAAGCTCATCCCTGATGAAATTTATTGATGTAGATTCGCATGAACTTATAACTGATCTCCAAATTGATACAGAATTAGATACATATAACGTGTGAGTTCTTTGTTTAAAGAATGTTTAAATTTGAATGATTTGTTTCGAAATTTATATTTATTTGAGATCATAATGATGATATTTAGCTTTAGTGAATTGAAGAGTATGTGAAGATTGTGAATCTATGTACTTATATGAACTTGTTTGGAAAATGTGACAAAATTGTTTGGTTTTAAGTCAATTTAAAGTAATACACATTAGTACACCAGCAGTGAAATTAATTCTTTAAAAGTAGTACCGTGTTACAATGGCTGCTATGGGGGACCCCGAGCAAGGTCTTCTTGCACAGACGAGCCTGTTCCCAGCCTTAATATTCTTTTTTACAATGTATCATAATGTTTTGCTGCCGAGACTGTATCGCCGCAGTAATTTTAGAAGTTTGAACCTTCATACACTCAATGGAACACATTTCCACCCTCTTTTTTATTGAGACGGCGCTGTTTTGAAGTTTTTGAATAAAGCAACTCATCTCTATCCCCAGCTGTTTATCGAGACCCTCCCGTTTTATTTGGCATTGAGGAATAATCATATTCGTGGTTCGTTCTCCGTGCCCCCCTACATTCTTTGCACGCCTAACTTCATGCTTCTTTGGCCGTTTTGTCTATATTTTCGTGATAAAAATTGCTTTGTATTAAAGAGATTTGGGATTACAAACCTTAGCTTTGGATTGTCCACCTTATTTCTGAAGCGATCTTACCTGTGAATGGCAATGGCCAGGTGTTTGTTTGAGTTTTAATTGAAACTAGATTCACATGCTTAATAGTCACAGCTTTTACTTAAATCCTAAATTTTTTGAGAATGCTTATTAGTCGAGTTTTTGATTCCTATTCCACTCGAACTTTATTAGTGTGCAGTAATGTAGAGTAGGGAAGGGAAGAGAAGGGGTATTTTCTTTCTAGGGAAGGGGTATTTTCTGTCTAGGGAAGAGGTATTTTCTTTCTAGGGAAGAGGTATTTATTTCTCATACAGATTCATTAGATGTATTTTCTATGAATATGTGTCCTCTAAGGAGCGATTTTCATGAAGAATACTTATTGCGTATGTTTTACGTGTATTTTAGAAACAATCCGATTGAACTTACATGTCTCTTACGACGTTCACGCTACGTAACAAGTACTATCTGATGTATTTATTGTGTTAGTAAACTTGCGTGCAACGATTTTTATAACATCGCTGTGGATGCACACTATATTTAAGAATTAGTCCTGCATAGCAACTTTATTTGATTGTCTTTTAACGCTGTCGCTGCCAGTGGCGGTCTTAGGGATCGCGGGTCCCGGGACCGAAATCATCTGCGGGGCCCTTGTTTGACGTATTTACATGTTTTTCAGTGATTTCTTTTCAATTTTTCTCAGACGCGGTCCCCTTTGGGGTTAACAAAAGCGCTGGGCCTGGGGCTATGGCCCCCCAGCCCCCTAAAGCCGCCACTGGTCGCTGTGAATGCATAATATGTGTAGGAATTTTTTCAGTTCTGCATAGCCAATATATTTGATTCTGTCTTTTACAACTGTCGCTGTAAATGGCTTTGTTTCGTTCTTCAGAGCTACTAATACAATTGATTTGATCTTTTTGTAAATTCTTCCTATTCGTCACTTTACCATGTACTTCTATTCTATGAGCAGCAAACTTCAGCTCTTCAACAGCACTGGTTGCTAGTTTGCATTTAGAAGCAGTGAAAGTAAGAATGTAAGATTATGACCATAGAAGTTATGACCTATCACTGATTTCCAATCTCCATCACTAACCAGTTGCTTAACGACACGTGATTGTCTTCACTGTTCAATGCAGCATCATCTACAACAACGCAAAATTTCACCTCATGATTCTAGGCCATAAGTGCGGATAGTAGTAAAGATGGATGCCGTGTGTCCTATTATCGCCCTCTTGTTTTCAATTATTTGTACAAGCTCAGTTGCAGACAGTACAAGTGACAAGAAAGAACTATATTGTGCTGCATGTGAAGTGATAATGGATGAGATAAGTTATACTATATCGAAAGTAGACACAAAGAAGACAATTGAGATAGCCGGGTTCAGAGTGGATCCTCAAGGAAATCAAAAGCAGAAGACTATTCCGTACGCAAGATCAGAAGTTCATTTGACGGAGGTTGTTGAGAATTTGTGTAGTAACATGAATAAATATGCCCAGTCTAGAGACAAAGTAACAAATAAGTTGAAGTTCATACGCACAGAATCAAGAGATGGTGAGGCTATCACTCTTGAAAATGTTTCCATGAGTGGGGAGATATCAGAAAAACTTCGCTACGTTTGTGAAAATATCATTGAAGACCATGAAGAGGGCATTATAAAGTACTTTAAGAAAGAGCGGAAAGATCCTGTAAAAGGTTTTTGCACAAAGAAAGCAAAATTATGCCTGGAAGAGAAGGAAGGCAACGACGAATTGTGACCACTTGCTTTTAGAAGCCTTTTATTGGTGTTTTTCATTTTTGCACCGTTATTCTATGCGTATTGAATCAGAATGTAGTTGGTTGTATTTTATATATGAACAGATTTATATAATGTGTTTGCTCACATCATGCCTCCCTCAGACTCTTACGTCAATGCTTCTTTGAGGAGAGTTGAAGGTAAGGTACTATTTATGATATGGAAAGAACTTCTTCAATGTACAGGAACATGTATGCCACTTTTCAGAAAAGTGGTCTTTCATTCATTTTAATTTGCTAACAGACTTTTTAAAACTTAAATTATCTTGCAACTTCATTATATTGATACATTTGCCTTTTCTTGTTCAAGCCATGAGTTGGTATTTTATTAAATATGCAACAATGTAGTATCTTGCAACTATGAATTGCTTGCAACAATTCTTAGTACCTGTATTATATTTGCTAAAGTGACAGTTGACTGCAGAAACTATGTTATTCTGCTAAAATAGACTGTATCTGAAAATACCACAGTATTGAGCCCAGTCTGCAAATTTTGCCATGTACACATATAAGTTTTTTGGAAGGTCCAATGCATACCAAAAGCAAGTGGCTGCACATGTAAAATCACTCCTTAGTCATATGCAATTAGAAATGTTTTTTTAGAAGACAGTGGTTTGCACACTTAGCACATAATTCCTATGCATTTGCTTATATGCGCACATTTCTTTCCTCTGTATACACAAGATATTGTTGATAACTGCCAAGCTTTGCAGAGTGGAATTGACTAACACCTGTAGACTAGCGGTGCTGGGTTTTCCAAGATTAGGATGGGCAATCTGTGTCTTGGAAATTATAGACTAGCAAAGTGTTTGCTATTGTATGCTATTGTTCAATTTCACACCAAGTAGAACTTCTCCTGGGTAAGAAAGTATCATTCCTTCTTAAGAAAGGGAAGATTATTTTTTCACTTTTTTTCCTCTTACATGTAATATAACATAGCATAAATAAATTATGTTTAGGCCAAAGGCCTATTTCAGGTCTAATTTCTAAACATTATAGTGTCTTTGGGACACTCTGTGGTCAGTGATATGTCCTCACTATTTCAGCACTGCACTGAGATATCCTCACTATTAGCATTCTCTGCTCTCTGAACCCCAACTTATTGGTGTTGTGATGCTTGACTTCTGGCTCATTAAACAAGTTGCATAAAAGCTCTATCATCAGAGAACAAAAGGTAGCTTGATCTGAGCTGAATGGCTGCCATAGTGATTACATTAGCAATGTGTATTGAACAATGAACAATAATTGTTAACAAATACAAAAGAAACTAGATCCACGTAACAAAGGATGCCGTAAACTGTACAACTATTTCGAGTCAAATATTTATTCAGATTTGAAAAGTACACAAGTGTAGTAAGGCTTTGTGTGTACCAGTCAACGCCAGCCAACGCCAGCCATTAGTATTCTCGTGGCTGTTTACTTCACGTGATCAAGTATACGTTGCATGTAACGTGCCTCTTTGTCATGGCAGCCTTGTAAAGGAGACAAAAGTGAGGCAATACAAAGTTCACAAGCTACATTTTGGTTATATTATGCAGAGAAAAATGTCGTAGTTTAAAAAATGGCAATGTACTGGCTTTTTGAACATTTTGTACAAGTTATTTATCACCTTCTACTCGTCTGGTTGCATGGAATCATTGTAGTCATTAGTAGGCTGCGATTTCTATGGAGTATTCGTGACTTAACTAGAGTTGTTCGTCGTTTAGCGGGTCAGTTTAGAAACAAGGGGACTTTTTATATAGATCCAGAAAAATTGAAAAAAATAGCTTGCGAACTGTCAAAGAGACCGAAGCATTTGATTCTAATTTTGTTGGATGAAAATGGCCAGTACATTGAAGAATTGTCAAACGTGGCGATATGGAGCATTTGCTTGGGGACAGCATACATCACATTGTACAGTAAAGATGGTAAGGAGAATATCTCTCATGGATCATCGTCCCGTTTAAATTAGTCTTAATCAAAGAAATTCTTCTAATATGTAGCTTTCCCATCATTTTTTTTTAAATGAATGACCATACCTTTCAGGTTTGCTTTGCAATTCTCAGGAGATATTAAAAAAGCTCATTATTAAAAAGCTAAAGCAATTCCTTGGCAACGATATGAAACAGTATAGCTTCATTTTCAAGGATAGTTCATCAACATATGATAATGGATATGGTAAGAATGAAGTATTAAATTCACTTTGTGATGTGGTGATACTAATGGCCTAAATTCTTAGTACTTATTCCCTGTTTAGATCATGAGATAATCAATTTTGAGGTTTTTGTCAAGCTGGTAGATGAGATTGCTCTGCAGTTTTCATAATGATTGAATATTTCCAAAGTGAACTTATAGACATAACATACATATATGTACTGTGAGAAAGGTGATCCAAGGCATTGTGTGATAGATTTGTATCTGCAGTCCGTTTTGCTCATTGTTCCTTTCTGGGATCCCCAAGCAGTTGAGATAATATTTTTGTAGCTGCACCCTATTTGTTCTGATGCAATTGTGCATAACTAAGACACAATATATGGCCTATGGCAACTAATTTCTATTTACAGGACTAAATCAGTACATATATAAATAATCATATGCTTATATATATCATATGATATATATAATGCTTATATATATCATATGCATAATCATATGTTTGTGCACACACCACAAACACACACATCAAACATATTATATATGTTTATTTATTTTTTTGCTTATTTACTTTATCATTATGTATAAGCAAATAGGTATCAATATCATAAAACAACAAAACAACCAATCTAATCACCCTGTATTCCACCCACCCCCAGCACTGATCACTGACCATAGAGTGTCTCATTGACACTATGATGTTTGTTTTTCAGTATAAATAACTAGAACTGTAATAGACCTTTGGCCTAAGCAGAATTTCTTTATGTTGTGTTATGTTATGTTATGTTAATAAACATTATATTTTGTGCTTTCACGTAATCACTAGGGCTTCTAATACATGTGTTTTTTATAAGAAAACAGTTTATAAGAAAATGAGGCTCAAATCGTCAAAATATTAAGAAAATCGTAAGAAAATCATGAGGCTCAATTTCCAACATTAAGTATTTTATAGGCCAAAATTGATATTTTGTCGTTATTGCATTCAAAATGTTAAAGATGCAATTCAAATTCAAGTATACAATATTAGATATGAAAGTGTATACAATTCTAGCCAGTCTATTTCAGTAAAAGTTAAGAAAAATTTAAGAAAATCTCAGGCTCAATTTTGGGAAAAGTTATGAAAATTGAGGCTCAGGCATAATAATGATTTTCTTATAAAAAAACGTGTACAGGCCTCCAGAACTAGCAACATCTGTGCCACTTGTGACACACTTAATCATGTGAAGTGGCACACAGGAAGTTCACTCAAAAAAGAAAGAGAATATAGGAAATGACTTATATCATTAACTTTTGGATAATACTATCTGGAAGTGTTTTTCACAAGCTCAAAACTTTCATCTGTGGCACTACACCATGTCGTCCTTAACTGCTGAGATGGAGGCACATCACAGGGCAGTTTTACTCTTTAGCTGTGGCAGTTTCTGCTTGCTAACAATACCAAAGTGGTGCTTAGCAAATTTTAGTTGAGAATCCCTAATCTAATAACTGCAGAAGTGCTCAATATCAGCTTCATTGCATAAATTTAGTATTTATTTTGTGTAAACATTTGTTAAAGTAAAGTCATATTTATTGAAATCTTGGATTGTTTTGATTCTCTCTCTCTCTCTCTCTCTCTCAAATTACCATAATATGCACTTATTTATTATAGTAAACACAACTGGAATATGCATTCAAGTGATTTCTGAAGAAGATTGTAGAAGAAATTTTGTTGATGTATCAAAACAAATAGCAGAAAAGTGTGAATCTAATGAACTTTCTATTGATGAAATTGATTCATACTCAATTGGTTCTAGATTAAAAGGTAGATTTTACAACCCTCTTTAGTTTGCAAACACAATGATTTCTTTTTTATCTACATACAAATGCAATGAAATGTCAACTTCCCAATTTCATTAGGGCATTTTGTGTGCTGAGATTATTTGATTCTAAAATATAATAGGTAGTTTATTGGTTTGCGACTTACTTAGATAGCATAAATATCAATTTTTTTGATTTGAGAAATTGCCTATTAATATCCTCAATTGATCACTTTTTTTCAATTTATAGCAACCAAAGGACTTCCAGATCCTGATCTAGCAATTCAGTTTGGAAAAGTTCAATGCCTTGATGGCTGTTTGCCATGGCAGCTGAGATTAACTGAAATTCTGTAAGATTGAGAATATTTTCATCTTTAATTCACAATACTAGTATTTTTTAGAAATTTTCATTTGCTAGATTGTCAGTTTTTTCTTAAATGGTTGCAGATAGATATCATTCAGTATTTTAGTACATCCTTCCAGTTCACAAAACTTTTGCTGTCAAAGCATTTAGTATGTTTCATTGTAGGAGTTATGCATAGAGAACTATGTGTTTTGGCAACTTTAGATGAGACCAGTGGCATAACACAGTTTAGTGTACCTTAAAAACTAAGGGTCCCTGACCAAAAGGGGCCCCAGCAAACTCCTTTCATTATATGCTCTTTATCCCTTCTTCTTCTTCCCAGCTTTTCCCTATTCAGGTTTGCCGTTGTGAATGAGTCTTCTCCACGCATTTCTGTTGTTAGCCAACTCTGGGTTTAAATTCTTCTCCCTTAAATCTCTGTTTATGCTGTCAATCCACCTTCGCTTGGGCCTGCCTCTTCTTCTATTTCCCTGCACTTCCATTTCCATAACTTCCCTTCCCACATGGTCTTCCCCCACTCTTCTTCTCAAGTGTCCATACCACCTCAATCTTGACTCCTGGATCTTCTTAGAGATTTCAGTTACCTTCACTGTCCCTCTTATATGATCATTCCTAACTCGATCTATATGCTCTGTATCCCTATTGTGCTTAAAGCTTTACGAGGACCACCCCAAAGCCCTTACTAACAATTGTTGCTAACACAGCATTATTTATTCACTACTCAAGGACCCCAAGTGTCTCTATTATACCATTAGATGAGACCCATCTCTATTGCTTGCCATTTTATGAATTCCATTATTTTTTGATGCATATTGAAGCTTTAGGAAGTAATGTTGTATTGTTAATGTGATTATTCTGTAGATGAGACTTCTCAGGTTTTGTTTCACATTCATCTTTGTTGTAGGTCATTTCAAGACTTAGCCCATATTGATTTTGATGATTTTGCAATGGGTCTTAGAAAATTCAACAAATGTGAACAGAGATATGGAAAATGACTTCTTAATCTTCATTGAAGCTATGCAATCATTAGGTATAAATTTCATGTAAATCATTTGTTAAATAATAAATGGTCATTGGAAACAATTAGATAAGCAAGTGTTGACTATTGATTTATCAACAGCCAACCAATAGTGACAGAGGCTCCTTTGCCTTAACATATCCTGTATGCAATTTCATTTCCATATCAAGAACTCCACATTCTTTATAAGGAAATACTTTTTTCAAGTCATTTTCATTGGGTCTTTATGATATTAAATCTGGTTTTACATATGTGTAGCTTTCTTCATGTGTAGTAA
This sequence comes from Cassiopea andromeda, assembly GCA_018155075.1. Classification (NCBI taxonomy): domain Eukaryota; kingdom Metazoa; phylum Cnidaria; class Scyphozoa; order Rhizostomeae; family Cassiopeidae; genus Cassiopea; species Cassiopea andromeda. The sequence continues at coordinate 673,750 of WIPJ01000702.1, forward strand.
AATAGTCTTTCCCCTAATTCTTTTCCTTTATTTTCATGCTTGTAAAACAGAACCACATCTATCAAGTCTGTTTTTGTTTTGCTTGGCTTTTTAAGCATGTTGTTCAGATAGACATAAGTGAGTGATGCATAGTTGCACAATCATAGGATGTATAGACCCCCAGCTTTCAAAAGATAATTTACAAAGTTGTGGCCCACTTAGTGAAATATGTTTTGGGTTGATCAAGCAGGAAAACTATATTTCTAAAGTAGAGCAATATATTCCAGTGATGTTAGCAAGCAATATTACTTATAGTGATTATAATCTTTCTCACCTTAAGAAATTGCCTTTACATTCTATGCTTTGATATTGATGGTAGAATTCACATTTAGAGAGTGCTAAACTGTAGCTATTAGTAGTGAACAACCATTGGTTTGAAAATTGAAGAAGTATCAAGTATTGGAGAGCATTATCTTTCAATGAATTTTCTATATGATATCCATGCATGCAAATCTTTGATTTTGTTAGTATTATCAAAGTCAGTGCTAAGCAGTGGTATACCATTGGGGGGGGGGCTGGGGAGGACATGTCCCCCTACTTCAAGCCAAGATCAATTTTCTGATTCTTCTAACATTGATGAGGAAATGCTAGGGTTGGGAGGAGGGACCTCAAGTAAGGCGTTGAGCTGGGCATGGCAAGTAAATTATGCTACCATTTTAGGGCATGGCCCCCCAAAATCCCCCCAGTCTGTGATGGCTGGTGCTGCCCTTGGTGCTGAGTAGTTTATTCATCATATGTAACATTCAGTTTGAGATGACAGAGCAAAATCATTTTAATTTCCTATAGCAAGCAGTTCAAAATTCTTTCTTCAAATTCAGTTTTTACATGGCTGTTTGATACCTTGGATAGTTGTCTAGTCACTATGGGTCTTTAAATAGTTTTTGAAAGTAGTTTTTTAGATGTTAGTGTATCCATGAACTTTTAGCAGAGTGTTGCATTGATTGCATCTGCTCTATCTCTGATGATTTGGAAAATATTGTGCACCCACTTGCTATCATCAGGTTGTCAGAACATGGAGCTGTGCTTTGTTGCTTGTATTTATGTCCATAGCAAGAATTTTTACTTTTGCCTCATGAATTTCTTCGAATTCATGAAGAGAAATTCTGAGACTGGTTTCATATTGATTCCGTGTTGCGAACAGTTTTGAATGAAAGCATTGTGATTGATTCCTTTTTATTTATATAACTCCCTGATATATTTATATAATTCCCTTTTGTAATACTATATCATTGTTAGAGCTAGTTCATACGATGAGCCATAGATGACCCGAACCTATTATAGCATTGGTTCAACAATGGAGCGACCGAAGGGGATGAGCCAGTGTTGAACCAATGAACAGCGTGACTGTGGCTCTAGTCGATGCTCTTCTGTGGTTTCATACGCTGAACCGAAGATGAACTTTACTACTGAAATTGCTAACTGCATAGGCTCGGCTCATCTACGGCTCATCGTATGAACTAGCTCTTAGATTACAGCCATGCTTTGATCTCTCATGTAGGGCCGTCCCTGCTATGAAAAGGGAGTTGGTGGTTTGACACTCCCCTGGAAAAAGGATAAGTCGGCAATTCGATAGAAAATGCTACTTCATTCAGGAAACTCTTTTCTCATTAGTTTCTAATTGGCTGTGATTAAGAGAGGTAAAAGAGAGCCATTGAAGTTTCTGACTTTTCGCGTTCAGCCTGTGCTACTGCTACTGCTACCAAGGGTTGCGCCAGGGGAGGACTGGGGGCGATATCCCCTCGTCGAACATTAGTGGCATTAATAGTACCCTAAACACCGTATTTTAGCCTCCTCGTCGGAAGAGTCCGCCCCCCGCCTGAAAATTCCTGGGGCCACCCCTGACTGCTATTGCTACTGTGTCAAAAACAAGCCAACCAATCTCGTCACCCTGTATTCCATCCACCCCCAGCACTGATCACTGACCACAGAGTGTCCCACCGACACTATAATGTTTGCTTTTCAGCATAGATAATTAGAGCTGTAATAGGCGCTTTTTGGCCTACGCAGAATGTCTTTTTGTTTTTTTAAAGTCATGTTTATTGCGACTCCAGTCGGGAAACCACATTGGCCACACCTCCCGAAACTCTCTCGAGATGGCGCTACTCTCTAGATGCACAAATGTTTGGTAAGAAAACGGTTTATGAAAAGGTAGTACACGACTGCTCAAAAAGTTAAGAAAGCTCAATATTGACTCCTTGAGACCTTTGAGAGCTGACTGGTTAATTTGCATTTAAAATTCCAGATATCTGTATTTAAAATACTATAGATGTTATGTTTGTTTTTCTCAAACAATTTATCCTTTGTTACTGACCATGAATTACCATTACTTAGATATACATGGATATTTTTACACTGTTCAACGGTCCAAGCCCGGAACAGAATTGTGCACGAGCTTCAAATCGCACGTGCACATATTTGTGTGTGCACGAGCGATGGCTCTCATTTATTTGGAGTTGCACGTGTGATGCAAGATTCCATTATCAGAGATAGCAAACATGCAAAGAATGAGAATTTCGAAAACATTAGCCTCAATGAGGACTGGAACACCATATGCAGAAAGCGGGGGTCTCGAAAAAGGGGAATCAGGGGCACTGCGCCCTACTATTTTGCATAAAGTAATATTTTTCACTTTGTTGCACATTTTCCCCCAAGAAAGTGCCATAGAGAACCTTTTTCCTTTTGTTCATATTCCTAAAGTTGTGGAAGTTTTGCTGTGGCCACCGTAGAAGCAGATTTCAGAGATTATGAACGACCTTAGTGACTAGGCCTCTCCACTTTGAATGTCATTTCGACGCCCTGGGAGGTTCGGAGGAGTTAGATTTTACTGTTGACAGTGGTGCTGGCAAGGGTAACTTTCTCTTGTGCTGTAGCTTTTGCAGTTGTACGAACACGCGCATGTGCGATTGCACGTGTCTACGGGCATGGACTGGTGCAAACGCAAAACATTCGAACTCAAAGAAGGGCTATTTGATTTAAAATGCCCAACTGATGAGAAAGAACAATCAAATAAAGTAAAGAGTTCAATTTTTTATCAGAAGAAACTGTTTTTGCAATGAAAATTGCCATTAGAACCAAGAGATATATAAATACTCCCTCCCCCCAACGCTGTGGTGAAGCACTGAAGTACTTTGAAGAGTAATTAAAGCACTTCCTCCAAAGGACCGTTCTAAACCTTGGATGGATTGTATTGTTGAGCAATGGCAATGATTTCTTGTCATGTTTATTGTTTTACCCAAGGTGCCTGTAGTAACAGCAAAAATGGCATGAACAGCGAGGCGTGCATTCTTTTACAAGGAAGTAATTTGTATGTTATCTACAAAATACCCTCCCCCGTAAAACAATGTTGTTTGAAGGTGATAGAAATAGCACTGGAGGGAGAACTGATATCTTTCGAATTAGCTAAGGGCTTCAGCTATCAATTCAACTTTTTATGATTCAAGGAGTCTCACAATTGTCATTTCTGCAGCCAATATAGGACGTATGGGTGTTCCAAGGACTTTTGGCAGACATTGTAGATGCGGAAAGTTAAAAAGTTAAGGACCTTGTACTACTTAAGAGAAGATCCCTAAGAAAATTTAAGTTTCGAATACATATTTTTATCATTACAAGCAATCAAGGGAGGCAGATATATTTGAGCTTAACGTGTTATGACTTTAAAGAAGCAAAGATCAGCAATGCAACAGATTTTTAGAAAACGTTGTTCAGCTGAGCCCTTGCACCTTTTCTTTTATAAGAAAAATATCGAAAAGAAACAAGAAGTTAAAATGAGGTAAAAATTAGGAAATATTTAAGAAACATCGGCTGGCTGATTTTCAAATATTATCTTGAAAAAACTGCATCCAGTATATGCCCGCAAAACTTGAACATCCTTTTTCTTGCCCCACAGTTGCCAAGTCTTGATTGTTATTATTAATGGAAGTCTTATGAAATATTAAGAAACATCTAAGGCTGGGTTTGACGAAATATTAACGTCAGGGCTGAAGCGAGAAAGTTTGTTTCTCATTAAAAAACGGTAGTTTGAAATTGTAACTGTGCTAATGGTCATTGTGGAATGCAAATGTAACAATCAAATACTCTGCTTTCAAGCTTACATCGGTACCTGCACGCACTCACTTTATTTTGCTCGGATCAAGATTTGGCAGCAAAAAGTGCAGAACGAGGGGAACTCTTCTTATTGTCGAAAGACAGAGAGGGGACTGTGCAAAGTCAAGTCTGCGGACTAAACGGTGTAATTACTGATCCAGATTTTAAAGAAAAGGGAGTGGCACTAATACCATTAATAGTTTTGTTAATGAGAACGAAAAGTAGCTTCCAAATTTGCTGTCTCAAGCACCAATAGTGTAAAAATGTGTCCACAATATATAGAGTCTGGGGTGCGGTACCCAATGCCCAAAGTGATGCCCCTGGCAGTGTACTTTGTGCTCTATTATGGCCTGAAAACACCTGTAAAGCTATAGTTAATTAGCAAAAGATGGTGGGAAAGTTTCGGCAAATGAGCAATCAAGGACAGATTAACTACGGTATAATATGTTAGGTTCAGAAAAGTACGGAAAAATTAATAACGCAAGACAAATGCACAAAAGACACTTAATAAAAATGCCATTGTGCTCATTTAGCATGAAATATACTGGTATCCATCGAAAGGAGTGGTCGCTCAAACACTCGGTTCGGCATAGCAATACTGTTGCTTTCCACGTCGCTAGATCTGCTGCTATACAGAAGTGCTAACAACTAAGTACGCAATCTTCTCGCGGTTTCTCTGCGGGTAACAGGATAGATTCCATGACTTAAGATATAAATGTTACATGTTGGCGAATGTCAAGAGCTGCAAACAAGCAACAAGAGTATCAACATATTGATATCTTAAGGTCCTGTGTTTAGTGCATATTTTCGCGAAGAACATTTTGAAATTGGATTTTATGAGGAGTTGAAGCATGGGGGATGACGAAGGGAGTACAGGGTCTTTCCGGCAAGTCGAAGATTGGCTCCGTTCATTAGGCCTAATTTGTTATGCTCAATCGTTTTACGACAATGGTTATGAAAATTTAGATATTTGTCGCCAAATCGAAGAGCAAGACTTGGACGTTATCGGTATAAAAAATGTTAAGGATAGAAGTGACATTATAGCTGGTGTTTGTCGCCTCCGACAGAAGCCAATCTACTTTGAACTTGAGTCAGAGGAAGAAAGTTCTACTGAGAAAATTCGTCGCAACTTAGATCCATTTCTCTTGAAAACTCGTGTGAAAGCTGAGCTTGAAAATTCTAATGTACAGCTAACAGAGCCTCCATACTTCTATCCTGTAAGTTTTTTGTAGTGTCGCCTTTACTATTGGAATGCGTTGCTATTTTGAAGTGATTTACAGGTGATTTATTGACGTTCTGTACAATGATTGTAATAGCCTACCTCTTGGGTGCTTGATATTATTTTGTATGAAAATAAATGCATAATGCTCATTATATATTATAGGTGTATCCAACTCTTCTCGTCTCAAAATAGAATTTGATTATCTGTGATTACTATTTTGATCTTTATTTAGTTAGGTGATTTCCAGAACTTTGTTTATTTAACTGACAACAAGGAAGTTTATCGTACTGTTTTGATTGCTATTTACTAATGACTGTCGCAATTTTTGGCTTTTTTCATAGAAAGTATTGACAAAAGTATATAGTTTTATATTCAAATTTATTATGCTCAGATCTATACTACATTCGTACTTTTTCATCAACGTTTATTTATTCTCATGAACGATGCAATTGTGTACATCACTTGATCATCCTCCAATAGTCACTCATGTTAGTAAGGCCATACTGACGATTCTTTGTGGTTTGTAGCGTACATTTTTGTGTGTAAGTGGTTTGGCTGAAGTTCCAAGTGGCGTAAAGAATCATCGACCATTATTACTTTCTTTATTTGGGTGTCTCGTGCCAAGCAATCTTTATTATATTCCAGGGTGTGGTCCTTATTGCTATGACCGACTTTCTAGTTTGAAAAGATTATCACTACCTATCAGTTAATCTCCACAATCCATGTCTTCATTATAAGTTCATGAATGAGATGCGTATGATAAAGACAATTCTTACCTTAAAATGTGGATTGTTTTTATGCAGCTTGAATAGACAGATGTCTCTTCCAGCTTGCAAAGAAATATTTAAACTCACAAATAGGAATGCAATTTGAAAGTGACCTATCAGAGACCTATACTAGAATTTTTTTAATGTCAAGTGGATTTAGCTTCAAGGGTTTTTGCATTCTTTTACTGTGAGCTAGCTTTTGCACCATGCACACTTTTTATAAAATTAAAGTTTGTAAGGAATATTAAGGCTTATAGTTGCTGAAATGTAAGAATAATGTAGAAATAATGCAAGGCACAAGGATTATTAGGCTTAGAGTTTTTATGTATTCTAGTTATAGAACAGCTTGTAGATTAGCTTTTGCACTATCAATACCATATTTATTATTCTGTTACATTTCTATTATGCTTTGTGATGAAGTATCATATCAACACCAATGTGAATACATTACTTTGATCTCCATGTAAAGCTATGTTTTTAGCTCTTTAAAATAAGTTAAAAAAACTCAAAATCTCAAATCCAAAGCAATTTCAGAATATAGAAGCTCATTGAAAAATTGGATATTTTAATAGCAAAAAGTGTGTATCTGCCATCAGTATAGGATGGTAGCTAATTAACCTGAAGTAAAGTTTCTCTTTTTGAATTTTTTAGGATGGATCTCTTGGGAATCTTGACTCACTTGCTGAAACCATCAGTTACACTTTGGAAACCTTTAGTGAAGATGTACTTAGTGCTCTCAACCAGCTACGATTAAAGCAGCTGCCTGCTTCAGTGTATAATGATGTGAATGAAATGGTAGTACTGTACAATTTTCTAGACATTTTATCTCAACTTGTTAGAATTCAATTGGGAAACATATTGCCTTTGTGATCATAAGACTTACATGGTATGTAGTGACTGTGGTAGGGAGAATGGACCAGGTCATGAAATCCTTTAGTGCTATTTCTTGTCTGTTGGAACACCAAAGACAATGGGACAAGTTAGTAGGTTTGAGAGGTGTCACACCCCCTAATAGTTTCAATACCTCTTGCTAGGTACTATTTAATGTTGACTAAATTCAGCCCCAGCCTAGGTATAAACGAATTGCATTTTGCATAGTTTAAATTCAACCTAAAGGCACTATATGTATGTATTGTGAATTTTTTTGTTTTTCAAAAGTAGTTATAGACTAATTTCTTTCTAAACATGTGTGTGGCTTCAGGAGAAACTACAAACTCTTATGTTTTATATAAGTCTAAATCACTATTTTCAACAGTCATTGACTCTATTCTTTTATACTTCCAATTTGTTCTCCTGACTTTCTACCAATGCTTCTTGTCTACTGCAAAAGTTTGAATTTTATATTATTACCTTATAGCAGATAATGCATAGTTTTGGAAGGTATGGCATAAAAACAGCCTATTCTTATTTCTTACATTTTTGATGGCTGTGGCTCCAAATATGTCTTTGGGTGAAACCCAAGGCCCCCATTTTCCCTGTTCTTCCTCTGCATTTGTTTTATCATAAAAATATTTTCTGTTTTCCCATATGCAATGAAAAATGAATTCCATTATCATTGCAAGCACAATGCTCTAATTCAATATTTACCCTCAGATGGAAATGCAAAGGAACCAGGAAGTAAAAAAGAATGTAAAGGGGAAGGTGGTTGGACCGCCTAAACCAAAAAGAGTGTCCATTGTAAGCTTTCTTTATCTTCTACTTGTCTAGGGGCCAGTACTGAACCTCTGTTGTTTCTTTTATATTGGTATACTGCAAATGCATACAGATTTACAACTTACTAAACTATTTGAAAAAATATACAAGCACTACTGGGACAGTACCATGGGAGCAAATGCCAATGACTACCCCATGGCCAACACATATATAAAGACACACATTAACCTATCTAAACAACACTACTGATATTTTACAAGAATAGCTTTGTTGTTTGCAATGAATTTGAATCATTTATTGTGGTTTGTAGCATAAAGTTTTCAGTTTAAGCATTTTAGTCACCTTTGTGAGAAGGCTATTAAAATTTCTCCTGCTTCAAATTGATTTTCCTAGAGTATGTTTCACCCACTTTCATAGAACATTAGCAAAAAGTTTTTATACTGAGACAGATGTTTTGCTGGAGTTTGTTGTAATGAAGAATGCTGTTGGACCCTACTTGCTAGGAGATCTTGATACTTAAATTGAACCTGTATTTTGTTTTAATTAAAGGAAGAGCCAAAAGCATATCTGAATGTTGAAACACCTTTCAGAAGGACAACTAGTCTATCAAAGAATGATCAACGTATTACTAAGAGCACCACAAACCTTGCTGATATCGAGCTTGGTTAGTATAAAGAGTTGCTACATTGGTTTCAATATCTGCTTGAGATCAGCAGAAGTTTCCATGTTTGCTGTTTTAAAGTTTAGGTTGATTAACAAGAACCCAATATTACAGACATTTTGAAATGTTAATTGCTTTTTCCTTATTTAAAAGTTTAAAATTTTAAATTAAGTAGAGTACCAATTGATATCATTGTCAATTTATTGTGTTTTCTTTGCCAATTAGTTTGCATTCTCATTTTTGTGAGTCATAGTATAGGAAAGGCATATTTCTTGGAGATTGTATTGCCTTCTTTCTGAACAATTTAGCCCTGGCATGTTCTCCTTCTTCCATTCACAAAAACAGTAACTGGCCAAGTTTATTGGCTGTAATAATGTGGTGAAATGGCTGTTTTGGTTAGAAGAGAATGAGAGTGATTGGATTGTTCAATTTTTGATTTTAGGTGATGATAAGCCTCTTTCATTCGCAACCTCCAAAAAGTCTAAAAAATTGAACCCAATTGTAAAAAGCTACTCAACCCGTGATAAATCCAGGACCTTGATGGGCTTCAGCATTCGAAAGAGATCAACTACTGCAGAAAATAAATCAAACATCACTAAGGAGTCATTTGTTGCCAAGGATTTGACATTGAAACAAGATGAGCTGATTGACTTAATGACACAGGTAAAACATGGCCAAATATCTCAAGAAAAAGTTGTTGCAAAGGCTGAATTGTGAGTATTTTTTCTTGCTAGTTCATCGCTTATGTTAGTTTTATAGTATTGGAAAATTTCATATATCATCTTTTAGGGTATTTTTGAACACACTGGTGGCAGATATTTTTCATACTGCTTTCAAACTTGGAAAACTATGACAACAATGTATTATTAGTGTACAAGCTAGTGTACTGGTGTGAAGTTGCTACAGACATAGGACAGTAGAGGTCAGGACCACTATTTCTAGTGGTGTATAGACAGCTTTGGTATATAGACATGGTTGGCATAGCTTTTCCTTTTTTGTTTGAAGTCTTCAAAATTCAATGAAAACAGGTTGGGTAGTCAGTTTTTCTTTCTCATCATAAATACCTATGATGAAAACAATGTATATTCTATTTTACAAAAGGTCGTTTTCCAATATGCTTAAAGTCTTCACTACAAAAATTTTTCATGGGGCAACACCCAGACCCCCAGTCTCCTCCCTTCCTTTTGCATGTTTACATGGTTAGAGCAAAACAACTACTTTGTGTCCTTTCAAAGTCATGCTTGTCAGATTGTTCAGCATATGCTTTAGCTTACATTTTCTTTGGCTTCAGGCTTCATTGAAAGTAAATTCCACCTGTCTCATCTGAGAAAAATGTTCCTGCAGAAAAAATAGACTGTAGTAGATGGTCACATACAGATTTGGATTAAAAGTGCCTGCAGAAATTTGAATTGTGACATTTTGTGACTTTGAGTTATGCTCTGCAATAACACATATTATTGAGCTCTGCCAGTGGCATGGCCATGGGGGAGAGGGTATGTTGAGCAAATGTCCCCCACTTTTTGCCTCGATGATGCTCAGGATTTCTTTAAAATTGATGAGAAAATAATTGAAAAGGGGATAGTAGCAGATCTTCAGAGAAGTAGAGGGTGTGACCAAAAATTTTCATTTATCCCCCCACTTTTATAACCCTGGCCACACCCTTCAGCTCTGCTTGGCTTTCACAAGGATCTCCCCAAATAAATGTCAAAGTGTCCACCTCTGTTTCTAAAGCAGTGCTTTATTTAGGAGCCTGTGGATGGCATAGTTGCAAAGTCTCCCACATTCTGCTGGAAGCTCCAGCATTTACAGCTTACTCTTGGCACCAAATAGTAAGGGGGCCCCCAATTTTAAATTTTTGAAAATTTTGCCACCCCTTTCCATTTAGTAAGCACCTCCCCCAACCAATTAATTATGAAGAGCATCCAACCCCCCATTTCACTAGCCTAAAGATTTCAAAGGGCTAAGAAGGATAAGTAAATAAAATAAATTGACTTTGTGAATGCAAATCAATATTAACAAGTAAGGAAACCACAGCAAGCTATGTACCTTATCATGTACAATACTACCAACTAATTGCAATAATTTTGAAATGTTTGGCTCCCTATAATGATAAAAATAACATATTTTAACCGGTTGACTTGTTCAGACTTAGACAGACTGTTGTGATTCCTAGGACCTGTTTCCTACATATTGACAATCAGTTATAACTAATGGAAGTTAGAAGTAGAATAGAAAAGAAATGGTTAAAACATGCAAGTGGAAGGATAAAAATGTAGGTAGAGTCTAATACATTTCCCTTAGAATCTACAAAGGCTTAAATAGTTCCAGTTTCTATTGGAAGAGTAAGATGGGTGTTTGTTCTTGAATAGATTTCCTGTCTATTGAACATACTATCTATTGAAACTTGACCCCCTCATCTATTAACAACCGTCCAATTTATGCTTTTTTGGCAAAAGTGTTAACTCCCCCCTTATTATTCCCCCCTACAATTAGGTGCCAACGAGAATATCTAGCCAATCTCCAGTAGCAGCAATATCTGGAAAATTTTCCACCATTTTATGATGTTTAGAGCTAAACAATGACAAATCAGTGAAGGTTGCAGTTCTCCTCCGGAGCCTCGACTGATTAAAAACTCCGAAGTAGCTTTCTGTTTTCGGCCGTGGCCTACAATTTTCGATGAATACTTTTGGATACCGTAAATCCTCACTTCAAGAAAGCCCCACAGGATAATAGTTATACAGTATTATTTCCTTTGGCATGAGACGAAATTGCAAGAAGAAAAGTGACTTTCGTGATGATAATGAGGATATAGTTATTGACTAATAAATTTCGTTTGCAAAATAGACTCTTTGTAAGTTTTTGATCTAGTTTTGTCAGCCTGTGAGGAAAGTGCCAAACTTTCGAATAAGCCCCCCTCATATAAACCCTGCCCTCGTATATGCCCCCACCTAGAAATACATTTTTGCAAATTTGTCCCCGGGGGCTTATTTGAGGTTTTGCGGTACATGTTTTTTGTAAGAAAAAAGTTTATAAGAAAATGAGGCTCAAATGGCCAAGATCTTAAGAGGACCTTCAGAAAACAACAAGGCTCAATTTCCAAGTATAAGTGCTGTGCTGTCCAAAAAGCGATATTACGTCTTTATTTCATTTAATATGTTAAAGATGGAATTCAAATTCGGGTATACTATATTAATAACGAAAGTGTAAACTATTTTAGCCAGTTTATTTCAGTTAATGTTAAGAAAATTTTAAGAAAATCTCAGGGTCAATTTCGGGAGAAGTTAAGAAGATTGAAGCACAGGCAAAACAATGGTTTTTTTATAACAAAACGTGTGCTCCTCCGTAGTTACTCAGTGCCGCTGCACAGCACTCCTATATTCTCCAGCATTTTATTTTCCGAAACTTGGCAACTATGGGATGGTTCCTTCTGAACTAGTGGTATTTTCTGCAGATTTTGTTATAACATATGGAATATGGTTTACAGGAATTATCGTCTATCTGTTCATGGCGATCACGGGCATCAATTAACTAAAAAAGAAAGGAAGAAGTTGCAAAAGGAGGAAAAGAAAAAGAAGAAATTGGAACGTGGAAGGCCTACAGGGCAGTCGTTTTTTTATAGTACAGGTAATTATTGAACTATTGCAAGCAATTTTCAATAAATTTGAATTTTCAAAGAGCCTTGTACTTTTTTCACTTTATACACCCAGTACTCTTTCTGCATGTTTACACCCTATTTTTCCATTATGTCCCGCTTAGGCTATATAAACCTCTCACTTTTGATTCCATATTCAACTGATGTTGGGACAAGTATGCTCCGACATCTCTTATTGTTGCAATTTTCATTACATTTATAAGGAGGGTGGCTCATCAGTAATAAATGGTTTTCAAGGGGCCCTCCAATGGTAGTGTATAAAGGACCTGTTAGTATCAAAGGATTTGTCAATGGCGATTTTGTCGCTGGTTGAGTCTTTCAGCGTCTAATGGATTTGTCAATGTCAATGGTAGTAAAAACCCGCAGATAAGAACCTTCATATAATGACCTACATCCTGAAATTGTATATTTTAATTTCAGATAATTAGAACTTTTCAGTCGCATATTTTAGTTAGGTTCTAGTTAATGGTTCATTATCCTACTGGTAAATAGACTAAGCTTGCTTACCAATTAACCCCTTTCATGAACGCGCCAAAAATAGTACATCAATTTTCTGATAAACAGGTTCACACATTTGTTTTTAATCACAGAGCATCGGGTGGGTAACTATATTGCCATAGGCTTTCACTGCTAAATTGTCAACTATGATTTTCCTGGCATTTTTGGACCCTGTACTAAGAACCAGCACCCTCAATACTGGAATTACCTCATCACATAAGAAGACGAGCAAGCTCAATCCAAAGTTATAGTTTCTTATATGCGGGTTCTTACTGTGCTAAAGTGATTACGTCATAAACTATTGTCTTTGGAGTTTCTATAATTATAACCTTCATATAGTAAGAACCAACCTGAAATTGTATGTTTTGATTTCAAATAAATAGATCCTTTTCAGCCTGATGTTTTAGCTAGGCTTTTATTAGTGGTTCATTTTTTCTACTAGTAAATGGAGTAACTCTGTTTACCAATTAATCTCTTTCATGGATGCTCCAAAAATAGTACATATACATTTTTGTGATAGGCAGTTTCAAACCTATGCATGTAATCACAGAGCTTTGGTTGGCTATCTGTATTGCCAGTCTTTCAATACTGAATTATCAGTTATCGTTTTCCCTGGCATTTTTGGAACCTGTATTGCCAACTAGCACCCTGATAGCTAGAATTACCTCATCAAGTAAGGACATCAACAGGTTCAATTCAAAATTGCATGTTTTATATGTGGATTTTTACTGTAGTTAATGTACTTTGGAAATTAGAGAAGATCTCTACAAAAGCAAAGAAAGAAGAATTGGATATCGATATCTCTTTTCTCACCAGCTGTCAAAGGTTTAATGTGTTTCCAAAACTTCTTTGTTTTCAACTACCAAATGTTAGTTGATATTCTGTTTTATTCAATTTTCAGAGATAAATGACAATGAAGCTATTGTGACCAATACAGCTGGCATATTATCTGAAACTGGACAGGTAAGTTGAATAGAATGGCCAAGAAGCATTTTTCCTTTCTTTGCATGTTGTCGAATTCCTGTTGAACATTTATGCCAGTTTCTTCCTCATATACTCCACTATCCCACTGCCACATCGGTGTTTTAGACTGGATCACATTGATACTAAGTATCGTTTGCTGCCGATGTGAACTTATGTACTTGCTTACATGATTTACTTTTTGGTGCGATTAGCTGATGTCAATCTCTTTGACTTCCCTGCTTTTAGGTGGATGACGTAATATCTCTAGGAAATTCATCTGGTAGTGACATCAGCCGCAGCAGTCCGGATTTGCAATCATTTGGAGAGGGCAAACCAAGAACCAAACTACACAACGGAAGTGCTTGTAAGTATTAAGTGTTTGCAGTCTCCCCTTGTTTAGTAAAAACCAATGGCACCGTTCTGAAATGGTAGCGAGGGGGCCTGTGATGTAGAAAATGCACAGGCCACGCCCTTGACCACACCTATTTTTAAATGCGTGAACATCATTTATTTGTAGCTGCTGTGCATGTGAAAGTTGAAGAAGGAGGAAGCTAAATTATAATTTTAGCATTCATCTTCTATTGATTGGAGCCTAATTGTCCTCTCTCCTTCAGGAAATGCATAGTTACGAGTTTAACGAGCCTAACATGTTCTCGATTTTACCTCCATTTCCCCCAGTTCCTTGGGGCTTGGGGGGTGCCTCTGAGAGGACTCTAGTTCTGGCACGAGCATTAGGACCGGATGCCCTTCCTGACGTCACCAATGGCCAGCGTTGGGCCTCGAACCCAGGACCATGTTGGTCTGAGTCGAGTGCGTTACCGCTAGGCCATGGCTGCTCTTTTATCGAGCCTAACACATGTTCCATAAATATGAGCTGAGCCCTCCAAAAATTATCATAATTTTAAGAAATGGGACGAGCCCCACCGAGCCCCCTCCACGTCACGCCTAGTTAAAGCCCACTTCATGCGTGGAATTGTTTCTAAAAGAACATTGCGAAATTTTCAAACAGCTTCCTAGATCTCTTTGTTCTTTTTTGCAGAAAGTTTACAACCCCCTAAATGTGGAGTTCTCCCATGTGCATGATGGCAGGACCTTATATTTGGAAAAATTACCTCATTTCATTGTTATTACTAAATTTTACGAATTTTAAGAATGAGGATAACAAAGAAAATAGTCCACATGACTTATACACTGTCGTTCCAGTAATTCGACAGTTCTTAAGGGCAGATTCAATAAGACCCGTCCATTCCATAAATTCCGTAATTTTAGCAATTTATTGACAGAATCAGAACGTTTCGGGATAGTTTATCCCATCTTCATCTATTAATTGTGAAAAATCAGGAGCTTTTTTAGATATGTCAATCGAATGAAAATTCCGAAAACAAAGGGCAAAGTGGATAAAATAAGTAAACAGGCGGAAGTTGCCTAAATAAGGAGATAAATATGGAGGCAAATGGCGGATATGAAACCAACACGAATTTTTATTGTATGGAAGGTGGTATGAAGGAAGAAGGATTGAGAATATGTTAAGAGAAATTAAAAGTAGGATGGGAGAGAGAAAGGTGCATGCAAACTAAGGTCACATGGTACTCCACTATTTTCCCAGATAGTCTTCAGTTGCGTAAATTTCTATGTTTACTTTTTCATTTAAGTGAATACCAGTAACGATTCTGTGCACAGTTCAAGTGGATGTCACGACAGCCACTTAGGGACTCCAAATGCCAAAGAGTCACGTGAGTTAAACTCTTTTGCTTCTCAGTTATTCTAGTTTTGTTACCTCATTGCTCATAGCAACTTTGCATTTTGTCAGTAACTACTTGAAGAAATGCTGCTTTACTCATAACTTTTTTCTATTCATTGAGCTATAATGGAAAATTATATTTTATATTATCATGCAATATAGTAGAAGATAATGTGATATGGAATAATATAATACATGTGATTTACTATAATATGTTATATTTTGATATGTTAAATTGAAATGAATTATTATATTTTGTAGTATAATATGATGTGATGTAGTATATGATATAACATGGGTATGAAATATGATAGCATATATAGTATAATATATTTTTTTTATTCTCATAAAATTTACAATAACAAACTATTACAATCCAAATGCAAAGGGAGCATGGAAGTACATAACGACTCCAATACTTAAACTTAACATAGAGACACAAGTTTACAAAAATTGTTGCAAAATGTTAAGCTACAAAAGTAATTAGAGTAGTGTTGTACGTAGTACCCAAAGCGTCACAAGTTTGAATAAAACCCCGCGAAGAGCTATCTCACAAGGAGAAAGCAAAAGTGCTGATTTATTGATTTATTGTTATATATAATGTATTGTAGCTTAGCATGGTTTTATGTTATCTTTATATAGTATAATGTATTACATATTTTGTGAATGGAATGATATGATATGGTATATGTAATACAATATATTATAATTTACTGTAGCTTGATATAGCATAGTATAATATAGTATAGTATAGTATAGTATAGTATAGTATAGTATAGTATAGGTTAATATTATATAGTAATTGATGTAATGTAGTTTGATATTACAGATTTTAGTATAGTGTAGTGTAATATACTACAAAGTAATATGGTATAATGCATTCATATAATAGTATAGGTTAAGTACAATATAGTATAATAAGATATACTACACTAAATTATTGTATTATAATCTCATAATTACTTTAGTCTTGCCTTACTAGATTTATTGATGCCTACAATAGACGCCAAAAGTCTTGGGACACTTTGCTTATTTTCATTCTGCACGTAATATTCGTCCCCCTCCTCCCCCTAAACAATGTTAGTTTGTTAGAGAATTGCACAATGAAACTAAGTGTCTCATCAATATAACAACATTGTTTTAGGGGGAGGGGGTGTGTACACGGCTCAGTGGTTTAAATGCTGAGAGGACTGTATTTTTTTCATAATTTTTGGTGAGTGTCCCCGGGGGCGTTTGGCAGCTACTGTACCTTTTTTCATGAAATTACTAATTCGGTGGATCAATACCTATTGCTGTGTTTTGGTTTCAGGTGCAACGAGCAAGTTGAATAATTTAAAATTAGGGGCAAAAGCAGGCATGACGCCTCCTCCCGTTCCTTGTCGATCTGATCACGGTGAGGATATGAGCTCAAATAACCACAAGTTGTTTACTGGTAAAAAGCCTTTGAAATCAGTGCAATCGGTGCCTCTTTCAGATAAGCCAATCGGTGCAGAGTTGGAGCCTTCTGACTTAAGTTCTTCAAAGTCACAAGAATTTTCAACTCAACGTAGTAACACCGCAAAAGTAGACTCTTCAGGCAAAAGTGGAATGGTATTAGCAATAGGTGACTTGGAAGAAATTAAACAGAAATCGTTAGAGCGCAAACAGCGAACGACTTCATTTCCTAAAAAACAGGATGGAATTGATAAAGAAAATTTGACATCAGGGACACCAAAGCATGCTCCTATACCGCCTAAAAGGGCTGATAGGACTACTGCTGTAGTGGCCCCCAATGCTACTATTCCCGTAGCGCCCATAGCTCTTGGAAATGAAGAGAAAACAGAACCACAAATTAAGCAAATCGACCAATTACCAGCGGGATCCACGGTTGAGACTGTTGATGAGCAAAAGCCTGCTCCTCCTCCACGGCGGATTGAAAAGGATATTGAAAAGAAGCCGGTTATTCCGCCTCGTAAACGTCGTAGTGATATGAATGAACCAACTGTTGATAAACCTGTAGACAATTGTTTGAATGAGGAAAAGTCCGTTGCTAATAGCTCAATTTCACATGTAACTAAGCCAGTTGCAAGGCCAAAACCGCAATTGCCACCTCGTTCAGGGCGTGGCACTAGACCTGATAGTGGAGATTATTCCAAAGAGACGAAAAGTGCTTCAACAAAAAATGAATTACCCAAGCGAGATTCCAATCAGTCAGTACCTGATTTTCATGAACCCTCTAAAATTGTGGAAGAAAAACCGAAATGTAATACTAGGTTCATGCCTCGTTCAATTTGGCAGCTGGTTCAAATGAAATGTCTTCTAGAGCATGTGGATCTATCAAAATACCCTTACAGTGATCAGGTGAATGTCTTATCTATATTCTTGAATAATGTAAATGAGTTATTGGTCAATTTCTTTTTTATGTCAATGTTTTGTCTCTATCTCTAATAATTTCGTTGTCATCTGGAATCTTATGCTTAGTTTTTTCAAACATAGAACTGTTCATTTTTGTTCTGAACGTTTTCACTCCTTGAACGTTTTTTGTTCTGCTGTCTTTCTTTGTCTTTCTTGGTCTGTTTAAATTTATATTTTTTCATGTTGATGTTTTTGTTGCTACCATTTAGTTGTAATTACTTTTTCTCCTTGAAAGTACACCCCCTTTAATAATCAGTCCATGCCCGGAGACACGTGCGGTAGCACATGCGCGTGCAAAATCCTTGAGCACGAGCGAAAATTCGCCCGTGCCAACATCATTATCAACCGTGCAATTGCACATGCCAAATAGGAACTTCATTGTCGCAATTGAAAGACTGGTGACTGTCACCTTTTGCTTTCATAACTCTGCTTTATCCTTTTTTTCCTAAATGAGACATTTTACATACTTAAGCAAAAAAAAACTCTGTATTTCGGATGCCAAATCTTGGACCGCATGTGCCATCCTAAATAATTAAGAACAATCGCTCGTGCAAACAAGGGCGCACGTGCGAATTGCCGGTCTTGCACCAGTTTTGTCCGGGCATGGACTGAAAAGCATTCTTTTTTCATTAAGATTTGCATTCTCCCTTGAGTATTCCTTATATTTTCATGTCATTGTTAGTAGTAAAACTGTATTCATTTTGAATTTCATGAAAGAACGGCTGTTGGAACGTCCCATACCCTCTGACGAAAAGATATTCTGATGAGCTATGTCAACCACTGCCCCAAGTAATTCAAGCAATGGATGAAGTGAGAATGGAGCTGATCAAAAGTAACGGCAAAACTGCTGTAAGTATGTCCTTTTATTATTCGGCTTTAGGCCAATTTCCTTTGAGCCACAAGAATGTATCAATGATTCTCTTTGTTGTCACCTCATAATCTAGAATGATCTGAAAGTTGTGTTGGTTCTCAGACCTTCATAAGCATCTGGTATCAGGGCCGTTTTTGTTTTGTTTACTTTACTTTGAGTAAACTGTTATATCTAACATTTTCAGCCAATTGAGGCTTACTTTGTGCATGCCGTATCTAAGCAGGGGACCCCTAGTTTAACATCCCTTCGGAAGTACGGTGGAATGACAAATGTTTTGGCCATTTACTGTATGCATCAAATAGAAACCCTGGGAATTTAGTAAATTCTTCAATTTTTAGGGGCTTCTATTTTGCGGATGCTGGAGTGAGGGGCTTTTATAAATTGTTTTAAAGTTTGTCTCTTTTGCAAGTTTGGAATGGAAATAGAATTTTTCAAAGTATCTACAATCTTGGACAAAATTTATCAGACAAACTCAAGCGTTCACAAAAATTTACAATATTTTCACTCCTTCCTACAACTCTCTTCTACTTCGTTCTCTCCTTTCTCCTTCCAAGACTCCTTCACACCCTCACTCAATTTTGATCCAATGGCATAGAATTGTTTCCCGGTCATTCAAAATTTAACTTAAAGGGGGAGGGGGCTCAATTACTTTTTTGCTAAGCTAGAGTTAAGAAATGGTCTGTTCTGCTTGCAATTTTTTAGAAACTGTTCTTAAGGGATGTGGAATCAGCATTTTTACAGATATAGTGGACATGCCGTAATGCTGCAGCACTTAATGCAAAAAGTGAAAGAAAATTCCCAACAGACTGGGCTTCTCTCATTCTACATTACTGGAGCTAGGTAGATATATCTCACTAGAGCCAGAGAATGTGACTTTAAGGCTGTACACATTTTTTCATAACAAGCATGTCTGTAAGAAACATGAGGCTGAAATTGGGCAAAAATTAAGAAACATTTAAGAACCAAAAGCAGGCTGATTTTCAAACAATAACTTGAAGAAAATTTTTGATGAAACGAGAAAGAAAATAGAAGCAACATTTACAACATGCTTCACAAATGCTGATCATCCTTTTTCTTGCATCACAGTTGCCCAATCTGAGTTATTACTATCAGTAGAAGTCTGAAGAATTTCAGAAACATTTAAGGCTGGATTTGACAGAATAATAAGAAAGATTCAGGCTAAAGCCGGAAAGTAAGTTTGTTACCTATAAAAAACATGTATAGCTTTGATTGCAAGTTTTCATGCAACTTGTTTGGTACTTTTCAGAAACGTGCTAATGTTGAAGATGTTATGAACAATACCAAATGCGATCCAGTCACTACGTCGGTAGAAGATTGGCTAATTTCAAGAGGTCTACCAATTTTCATCAAAAATTTTAAGGACTGTGGTTTGGTGTCCTTAGAACAATTGAAGTCCCTGACTAAAGCAGATGTATTACTAACTGGAGTGTATGACATTCAGCATGTAGATCAGCTGCTAACAGATTTGCAGTGAGAAATTATTTTTATAATTAATCCTTTATTTTTTAGTAGACGTAATCTTAAAAGAGCCAACTTCATGTTTATATTTAGCATGCATCTTACTGGCGAAGAAGGAAGTTCATAAAGGACACAATAGAGATCATTGAATTGTGTTTCCAGCTCTCCACAATTAGTTTGGTCAAGGTGGAAGCCAACAGGCCAGTTGTATGAAGTTATTGCGTTCATTTTTTGCGAGTTTGTGTCAGGCACGTACCTGATGCCCCCCCTAACAAAACTGGCCCCCAACACGGGAGCAATGCCTTTCAAATGAAAGATTATGCATAGTTTTGCCCCCCCCCTAACAAAACTATAAATCTAGAGATCTACACAACAAAATAAAGTTTCTTTCCCTCCAAAATGATTCTACAGGCATGTTATGACCCACCAGGACATTCCCTCCAATTACATGCTTGTTTTGTGTTATGATAAGGTATTACTTGTGGAGAACCAAGCTCCCTTGCTTTATCGAAGTTGGAGGCTATTTCTCAAATCAAGTTATTTGATATCACCTAGCTTGTGACACAATAACTGGTGATTTTTTAATGATATAAAGGAAGTTTTTATGACCTCAAAAAGATTTGATCCTCTTCACGCTTTCATTAGTCCAGCTTCTGTAGCGCAAGTGTGATAAAACACGACCGTGTTATTTATTAGACTGGAATCGACTGATGCATTTAAAGGAAAGCGAGGTAAAGTCTCTTCTTTTGAGGTGGCTTGTACGCCTCTAGTATATCTGTTACATTGAATAATTTGTATACCATCATGCTTTGGCCTCTTTGTGATACCGGCATATATGTAGGACAACACGTCACTGATAGTCTCAATTAGTAATTCTTTTTGTAATAAGTATCAATACTGTATTCGATAATTTTATTTTTCTGCGGAGCATGCTTAGCATCGCATCCTAATTGCGTCATCACTCCAATATTGTTAATATTCGTACATTTATACTGAAAATTTCCATTTGAAATATTTTATTTTATTGTTCGAATACCTTTCATATTGGACCCCCTCAACCTTTGTCAAGTACTGTCCGTATTCAAGTACCCCCTTCCCCTTCCCTGGACGTCCACTTATTTCATACCAAAATCTGTTTAAGCATCTACACCATCATAAAACCTGCTGAGGCAAACTGAAGAAATAGCAGTGCATTAAATTTAATAAAAATTCACCCACGCTTTGATTAAAATTAAGTGCAAAGATTGTTGTCACAAGCTTTCTGCAAAAATTTGCATGAATTTCAAGTTGTCTGAATATTTTTGCATAAATTATGCATAAGGAATGCATATTGACAGAGCAAAGGAAACTTTTCATTCACTTATACGTTCCTTTTACTTAATATTTATACACTTCTGGCTTTTCGGTATGATAAAAATCAACAGCCACAGAGTGGAAAAGAAAGTAAAAGGTCGTGCTGGGGTCCTGTAGATTTAGAAGCTGCTTTCTAAAACTTTTTGAAGAGAGCTTATGATTTATTGTTCGATACTAAAAACTTTTAGATCTTTCCGCTAATTTTATGAGATGAAAAAGATGCATGAATGAATACGCTGTTGTAGCTTTGTCCTCATAGTTGAAAAGATTGATTAGCAACTATCCAAAACCTTATATATTTGAACCATTCAAATTTCTATTTGAAAGTAAGAACTTAATAGAAATACCCTGCTTTATGATTTAAAATCTCAGGCATCTGCCATATACCTTTTAGTATACACTTGGCTAGCACTATATACCCACAAACAATACAAAATGGGACACCTGTTAATAAAAACATACCCATGTTTTGCATGTATGCAAGATATGGATCTTCTTGCATGATTCTATGCAAACTACCCCAACTATAAGAGCTACTACATTTTTTATGAACAAAAAAAGGCAAAGTCAAGAAAATTCTGTTTTACTCAGTATGTGTATTTATCCAGCCTTTCTCAGTAAAAAAGTCATATAACCGTTTGGTCTTATTAACATCAATTTTAATCAATGGCCTAGCCTGTTGCAGCCTTAAAAATCCAAGGCTATTGCTCTCTTTTATCAGTATGTTCTTGTAGTTGGTATATTGAACTGGAGGTATCCGCAATTGAGAGCAGAGCTCCTTCTCTTCATTTGAGAGAGATTCTGCTCCAGGCATACCAGTCAAATCAAGTGGTGGAGCTGGCTTTCTCATCATGTGTGGAAAGACATTTCGAGCAACTGATGGAAGCTTTGCATTAGCATTTGCTTGCAGCTGCTTTTGCAGCCACAATTGGCATGAAAGGGGCACATCCAAGTGACAAGAAAGTTCACTAAGAATTGTCTGCTTAGATTTTGCTTTTCTTCTTTCAAGATAAAGATCCTTATAGATGTTAGCAGCTTGCTTCCGCTGCAGCCCTGCTTTTCTAAATGCTTGCAAGGATTTTATTTGCCTCATTAAGTTACTTTGAACCAGAAGACCTTGAATAAACATTTCATTGTCTTCTGGGTGCTGAAGTCTTAAAAAAACTCGCAATGAGTCACGTATCATTCTCTCTTGTTTGCCATATGATGCTGATAAGTCTTTATTCTGGTTGATCAATCCATACTTGCGAACAATCTTCTTTCGAAAGCTTCTGTCTTTCAGCCTTGACAAAAAGATATCAATAGCTGCAAATTTGAGTTCTTTCGAGAGATCATCGTCATCATCGGAAAACTCGATATCCTTTATTAACGTTTCTGCAAAGTTATCATACTCAACATCAAAATCTCCTCTGCATGGCATGTAACCTGCAAGCTCCGTAGCTATATCAGACATAGGTGCTGGTCTAGGTGGATCATCTGACATTTTGAATGGTATTTCATGACGTCTACTGCGTTCTGGGC
Source organism: Cassiopea andromeda (assembly GCA_018155075.1). Lineage (NCBI taxonomy): Eukaryota > Metazoa > Cnidaria > Scyphozoa > Rhizostomeae > Cassiopeidae > Cassiopea > Cassiopea andromeda. The sequence goes on from WIPJ01000702.1 coordinate 696,647, forward strand.
CTGAAGATAAATTAGTGAAAGGATGGGCATCTACAATTGGATTATCAACGTAACAATCCAGATAATGTCTTCTACATTCTGAACTACTTTTCGTTTGCAAATGCTTGGATACTTCTGCCCAATTTCCAAATCCTACATCAAGCAGGCTGTCCAGTAACTTCACCTCTTCTGCCGCACTCCATTGGTCGTCGCAAATAGAGAAGCTGTTTTCCTTCACTTCATAATCATGGTTGTTCTTGTGCATCCCAAACTCTCGCCCTTTTGAGAAACAAAGAGGACATATATCTACAACGGGGATGCACTGTGCACATCTAATAAACGGCTCTTTGATATCAACACCACATGATGGACATTTTTTCGCCATCTTAACCACATGCTGTACTGGCCAACGCATCGGCTCGAGGCTGAACGTAAATGGTGCGGAGGTCGTGATCAAACAACAGTACTTTGCAGAATTTGATAGACTGCTAAAATAGGCAGAAGTACGGAATCTGGAACAAGTCTTGTCACTAAAACTCTTGTTGGCTTTGTGCAAAGTTCATTATTACACTCAGAATTTCGTTTACTTTAAAGTTTTCGCTGCTCTTTGGTAGGTACGTGCATAGATGTAAAATGTCTGAAGGCCTACTGGAGTATTCTATTTGGCAGGGTTATTTATGTAGGAAAGTCAAGTACAGAGCTTCTCAAATATGTAAACGAATGATACCATTTTGCATCAGTTTGTATGGTAAAGGCAGTAAATAAACTGAGAGTGTAGACAGTGTTCAAGATTTAATTTAAACCAAAATCTGATTAACTAGCAAATCATGATTTTTATACCATGATCATCATCAAAAGCCACTAATTTGCTATTTTTTGTGTTTCACCTAGATACCTCCTCTGGATACCTAAGGCGAAGATAAACGAAGATGGAGAAAAAGGTTGCAGCAACAACTGCACCATTGAGCAATGCTTTTGCATTTGGAGACTGGACAATAAGTACAACCAAAGGTACAATCATGAAGTCTACTGATGCTGAGAGGTTTCAATTGTTTATTTTCATATTGTTTATTCATGTAATTATTATTTGTGATTGGAAATTTCTGATACTTGGCTGTATAATTTTTCCAGATATGCAAAAACATATCTTTTCAATTTCAAGACTTTTTGTTGCATAGCAAGTGCATATTGTCAGGAACTAAAATCATTCTGTATTACATGCGCTGTGTTCAGTACTGTAGAAGAAAATGGATGAATGTTAGGACATAAATTTTGTATTTTGTAATGACATTTGTGTTCTTTATAAAGTCTTTCATTTCCAAGCAGGTTATCTATCAAGGACTGGGGGCAGCACCCCTTCAACTCACAGCTAGGGAGAGTCCTCAGGCCCCCTTCCTCTGCATCATTTCCCTTGTTTCTCTAGGGGTGAAATATTCTCTTCTTCTGCTATGTTTTTATTGTTTATTCTATCAGGCATTTTGAATGAAAGTAACACCATTGAAGTCATTTTTAGTATGTAGCATACATCCTATGTGTAGTTTTCTGCAAATAACTTCGATGTTGTTTGATCTTTCCATTGCCTTTGCATTTCATCTGTGTTTTCATGTGAATGAAGATTATTTAAAGCATGATTCCAGCTTTCTCTTGCCATAGTCTTGCAGAGGAACTGGATATTCCCCAGCTGCCAGAGATGCTATTTGATAAGAACAAACTGGAAATCTCACATATGAATGGCTTCTGTATGAATTTCAATGCCATAGATGCCTTAAGAAGGGTTGATAATAAACAAGATCTCATTAAAGTTGCTGTAGCAAAGGAATGGCAGAGATTACGGTTGGTATTGAATCATCCCATTTTGCCTTAGCTAGAAACAATTCATGTTGACATTTGTAGATGTTTAATCTTATACATTAAGCAAAGCACATCAGCCCAGTTTTGTATTAAACACTGCAATCAGCTGAAGTAACTACCATGCTGTTCAGTTAAGCTTTTGTAGAATAGTGTTTCTATTGGACAACTGATGTGATCAATTAGATGAGCAGCCTGAACACTAATGCTAATATTTTATTCAAAATGTTTTTATTAAGGGCAGAAACTGATGGTATAAAAGAAGTTGTTAAACCATTTGATTGGACATTTACCACTGATTATAAGGGGACTATAGTGGATAAATCTTCCTGCAAGGTTTGGCTGCATTTTTGTTTTTGCATCAAATGATAGAAAAAGCTTCTTCAATTCTTCTCAATAGTCTCATTTTTGTATCAAATATGTCGTATGTATTTAAAAAGTAAGGAAGAGAATGGCGACTCTGTAAGTTGCAACAGAATATTTAAACTGAAATGCTTAAAAATGAGAAACTTATGCTCTCCAATTTCTATTCTGATGCAAGTTTCCACTGTAAATTTTGTGTGGTGTTGCCTAGTACCAATGATTTTATGATAGCAGTTTTTGTAATAAATAAAAATCAAGAGATCTTTTTATTTTCTGTTCTGTGTCATCGCTTTTGGAAATGACCATTTTCTTCCTGACCTTGCTCTTGACTATTGATTCATAGGGCCTGTTTTTAAAAAAATGAGGTAGCCCATCTCCTCACTTCATTTAAACAGGCCCATAGACACAGATGTTTCTGAATCACATTTATTTCAATTCTTCTATTTACAAATAGTTTGATGTACTATGATAATTCAGTAGTGCACTGTTTGCTCAGGTGCATGAAACAAGTGAGATCATAGACCTTAACAAATTGAAAGTGAAAGAGAAGATATTCTTTTATGAAGAAGTAATATTATATGAAGATGAATTAGCTGATAATGGAGTGGCAACATTGAGTGTTAAGATTGTAAGTACATTTTACCTCAGTTTTACACTGAACTCAAGAACTCTAGAGTAGAATTAAAATTTTTATATTATTTTGGATTATCTGCCTGTTACTGTAATTAGAACTCTGTATTACAATTGAGTGAGATTTGCATGCATGTGAGAGATGAGTAGTGAGCTGGATGCTCGAAATATATTTCATTTTAGCATGTTAGAATTCAAACTATTTTTCCATTGTGAAAAGAGTTAATTCAGATTTCAGGAAGCACAGCTTGGCAATCAATTTGACAATGAGAACGACGAAAATGATAGAAATTTTTTCATTGACTTTATTGTAATGACGACATTCCAGTTGATCATTAAAGGTGAGAAATCCAGATTATTTTATTGAAGACATTCCATACAAGATACAAAGATTTAATTTATGAAATTCTAAATTCTATAAAGGACGTTTTGACTCTGGCCAGAGTCATCATCAACAATAAATTAAATAACCTGGATTTGTCACCTTTAATGATCAACTGGAATGTTGTCATCAAAATAAAATCAATGAAGAAATGTCTATCATTGTCATCGTTCTCATTGTCAATTTGAAAAGAGTCGAGCTATACTGGGGTTAGCTTTCACCAACTGTTGGTTATTTTCAGTCTATGTTGATTTGTTGATAGAGTTACTAGGAACAGAAACGCCTTACTTTGAAGTGCCTATGAACAATTTTGATATATCACATTATTGCAACAAAAAGATGTTGACATGTAATATAGAGAACTTTCTTAAACTCTCAAGTGCCAAATAAATGGGGGGAGGGGGTCCTAATAAACAGGAGGGTTGGAAAAAATTCCGAAATTTAATAAACTGGGGTGTCAAAATAAATGGGGTTGGCCGGAATTTGAGTAATGGCTTTAAATGTTTGTGCAATGACGGAAAGAACAAAAACAGGTATTCATAAAGCATAAATCTAAAATTTATGCAAAAGCATGCTATTTTGCCTTGGAAATTGATTGTCAATAGTACTAACAAAGAAAGGAAATGAATTGACTGGTTCGTAAATAAGTCAGTGTCCTAAAATTAATAAACGGAGGGTCCTAATAAAGTCCGGGGGTTGGAAAAAAATTGAAAAATTTAATAAATGAGGGGGACGCTTATTTGCCACCTGAGAGTACAGTTTCTATTAAATTGGTGCATATTACTAAATTGTTCTTTTATTATAATTTTTTAGAGAGTTATGGGCTCATCCTTCTTTGCGCTGCTCCGTTTCTTTTTGAGAGTTGATAATGTGCTGGTTCGGATACATGATACACGCGTATACCATGAGGTACGCTCTTATTGCATTCTCTGCGTGATGTTCTTTAACAGGTGTACTATTTTAGATTATTACAAGTTTTGCACTTATGCTCTGTAGCATTTTGAAGTCACTACCAGCACATGCCTGGAGACATGTGCGATCGCATGTGCGCGTGTTCACACACGTGCAATCACACATGCTTGCGTGAATATCAACCGTGCAATCACACGTGCCATTTTGATTTGTTTTTCATGTTGATGTTTTTGTTGTTGCCTTTTAGTAACACTCCCTTTTGTACTTTGTAATTCCTTTTCTCCTTGAAAGTACACCCCCCCCCGTTTAGTAACCAGTCCATGCCCGGAGACACGTGCGATAGTACATGCGCGTGTAAATTCCTTGAGCACAAGCGAAAAATCGACCGTACCAACATCACTATCAACCGTGCAATCGTACATGCCAAATAGGAATTTCGTTGTCACAACTGCAACACTAGTGACTGCTACCTATAGCTTCATCACTCTACTTTATCCTTTTTTATCCTAAAAAAACATTTGGGATGCTTTAGCTACAAAGAAATCTGTGTTTCGGATGCACCAATCTTGGACCGCACGTGCCATTCTAAATAATTAAGAGTAATTGCTCATGCAGCCATGGGTACACATGCGAATTAACGCTCATGCACCAATTTCTTCCTGGCATGGACTACACTACCAATCTAGTTTATAAATTTTTCATCAACCCCCCACATGTAATTGTGCAAATATACCATCTATTCCCATTTCGATATGGTGTAAAATTGATATAATTTTGTAAGCATTGGTAGTTTATTCTTTGACACCTTTGTATTGATCACAAAATTAGCAAGTTTCATTTCTTACAGGCTGGAAATAATTTTCTGTTGCGAGAATATTCATCAAAAGAGCAGCTGATCTCTAATCTAAAGGTAATGTTTTTGTTCATGGACACAATGGGATCTTCTGTTCCGTTTATTTGCATGTTGTGTTTCTATTTAGCTTGATGAGTTTTATTCAGTTTCACTACCTAGCCTCCCAGCTGGGAGTACTCGGACTCACAGAGAAAAGTTAGGAAATATTATTTTAGTATAAGCATTCAATAAAATGCAGCAACATAATTCTGTTTTCTGTTTGCTAGCATCTACGTGTTGATGCTGATTATTCTATATTTTCCCTACAGAATCCTTTTGCAATCCCAAGCGAATTATCTGAGCAACTAGAACTAAAGGAACAATTGGTAGAAAAAATAGAATTCGTTGATGATAAAGAATCACGTCAGCTTGCTGACCAGTAGATGTGCTGACGTTTTTCATTGAGCGAATTGTTGTTTTGGCTGGCCATAGCAGTGCACTATGTACACGAAGCACTTACTACATTTTTGCACATACAAAGAGAATCTGCTATTCCTTAAGTGTGTGAGTAAATCGCTGTTACAATATCTCATGGCGTAATATCCAATTGACAATGGAATATATTTAGAGAATTAGGTACTGAGATATGAAGAGGGTGGTTAGACAAAGTACGAAGTCTTCCTTTTCAGCAATTGTGTCAAGTTTGTTAAAGGATTAGTTGACTGCAGCTCTCATTAGTATAATGGTAATGCACCTTCAAAGAAGTAGACTTGGAACTTTGTTGTACTAAGGAAAAATCAAGCAGGTACTATATGCTGCAAATTTATTAAACCCAGACCTTTTTTAGAGGTGATCAACATGTATTCGTTTTCCATGATTAGTTCTAAGCTACCATGGGCTGCTCTGAATCAAGGAAGAACATTCCCATTGTGTGATGAACCGGCTTGGATATTTACCAAGCCTCATAGCAACCGTTAACACCTTAGACAAAGTAGAACACTTGGAAAGCGTTACATCCTGTTAATTTTGTTATGATATACGTGCTGAATTTTGATTCAGAGAGTTAAAGGTGTTTGGTAGAGATCCAATTGAACTTAAATATTCTGTTGGTACTACAGAACTTTACCACAGCAAGAAAACGCGGCAACATTCTTTCCACATATTGAAAGCTTTTTTCGTCTGACACTCATCAGCGTATGAAAATATCGGATAGTGACCTAAAGGTTAACCAAAATATGTATCCAGATGCGGTTAATGTGATAGGATGAGTCTAATTGGCCCCAAGTGTGACCAATTAGGACCTATTGATCATAATAATAGGTCCTAATTGGTCACACTTGGGGCCAATTAGACGCATCCTATCACAGTAACCGCATCTGGATCTGGATATATATTTTGGTTAACCTTTAGGTCACTATCCGACGTTTTCATACTCTGATGAGTGTCGGACGAAAAAAGCAATTGAACTCTATTAGTTGTCTTGGATTCCTAATATCTCGCACATTTACCTTGAATCCCTAATAGAGAAAACGATGGTAGGAAGAGAAGTTATAAGAAATAAGACATTTTTGTGATATTGAGACAATGCACATGTTATCGGTGATACAAAATTTGATTTATAAGACAAAGTGCTATCTCTATACACCAATGCAGAAACTAAGCTTAAAGCTTACGGTTGTTGTAATACTTACTGAGCGCTCGAAACTGACGGCCTTTCACTCGTCTGAAACAAGTACAACTTGCCAAACAAAGATCAAACTTTTAAGTAAGTCGTTCTCCTAGACAAGTGGAAGTCTTAGCCTGTGAATCTTGGTCTCACATTTGTTGAGTTCGCACGTAATAATAATATTAATAATAGTATGAAATTGTTTTTTCAATCGCGTAGCCAGATGGCTCATCTGCCACACTAAAATATTTGTGCTGAATATTCTTAAGTGACTCCACTCCAGATAAAAGATATGAAACTGTTATAAGTGTTATCTTATAGCCAATGGTGTTTGTTGTTAAAATTAACAAAGTGAGTCGTGCATTACTACGTGCTTTAATGTGTGAGTTAGATGTTGGTGGCCAGATGATAGATGGAAGACAGGACTAGTAGAATTTCCTTCAGAACTAATAGATGCCATCCACTAGTAGTCCCAGGGCAACTGCCTACAAAGTTAGTTTCGAGCACTGACTTACTTCATTTACCGTCTTTATCATACTTTTTCTATCTCCAATTGCCCGTGACTGGCTAATTTTTGCTGCTTTTTCTTTGATGATTCACAGGAGTACTTTTTTCTATGCGTTCTAGTTACTTAACTAACAAGATGATAGCGCGCAGCTCTTGAGGTGAATCATGTTAATGATATTTTATTCAGACCCAAGATCTACTTGTTTAAGCTATAATATAATTATGTGAACTTAACAAACTGCGAATTGGTGAAATATGTAAAATTGGCTGTATTCAGTAAAATTTCTTAGCATAAAAAAGCTTTATGACTTATCTCCTAGAACATGATCACAAAAAGGTTTTGGTCTCCTCTCAGTATGTCATGGTATCTTAGCGGCGTCCTGTATGCTTTTCTCTGTTTTGATGTAGTCTTATCTCTTTCATGAAAAATAGGATTTGGAGAGGTATGCACTTCCAAGTGTTTTCTTTAGAATTTGTGCCACAGTCGACCACAGCCGCTCTTATCGTCGATCTCAAACTACACTTCTGTTTTCGTTGATGTTCTTTTGCATCACTTTAGCCATTCCAGAGAATTTTACACTATTTTTGGAGAAACAAAACTCACAACTATTAGCAGCTTCTGAATGCCATATATTTACTTTTTTTTATTTGTTTGTTGTTTATTTTTCAGTTTTCCTATAAGCATAGCTTTTCACAATACCTCCAGTGTTCCTTCATGGAGACCGCTACTTTTCATTTACAAAATACTTTAGGGCCTGTACACTGCTGCCATGTTCCGATAATACAGCTTCTTTCTTTGGGAGTATTTTTGTAGTCTTTTTGTATCTGGTAACATATAGGAATGTAACAACAATCAATATTACCATAACTGTTGCTGGTATACTGACTGATAGTGCTAGTTTCCAGCTGGCAATACTCTTTGCAGTGCTTCCTGCGGCACTTGCATTTAATAGTATGTGTGCAGTGGTCAATGCGTAACTGGAAGTAGCATTGGGAGATATAAGGCTTGATTGCTGAGCTACTGAAGATGATATAGGGTGCATTGTTCTGTTCACTGATGTGCTTGAAACTTTGCCTGGTACTTTAGTACGGTTAGCGGCGTTTGAAGTGAATAGTGTTAAGGTACTATCATTGAAAGAATATTCCAAAACTGAGCGCAGAGAATAGGAGATCATGTTATGTTTTGAAGCGGAATTTGACTCAATATGATTCGATATTGTGTTGAAATGTATTGAATAACTCCTTGAAGTTGAATGTCTTGCCTCGATAGAAACGTTACTTGATATCGTTAGCATTGAATCGGTGGCTGGCAGAATGGATGATGATTTGGGGGAAAAGTTTGAGGTATGGCATACCACACAAGTTGAAGTTGTTAGCATCGAGTCAACGATTGACGACTTTGTTGATAGTGAACCTTGCTCTGAAGTAGAGTATCCATGAGCTGGATTTGATGTTCCTTCGTTGCTTGCGTGCAGTATAGATAACCTGCTCGACATACCTGCTACTGAAGTGGATGAGGATTTTTTTAGAAGATGTGATGAATAGTACAATGTGCTCGATGCCATTGTTGATGGAGCTGCGATTTCAGAACTTGTTCGCAGCTCTTTAGTACTTATTATTGTTTCTGTATTCGTTGTGGAGAATGTTGCCGGTTGAGGAAACAGCCTGGATGTGAGTACGTAGGTAGAATACAATGACACCTTGGATGCTGTATCGCTTGGTATAAGAGATGCTTGATCCTGAAAAGAAGTAGATGCATATTGTGGGGTTGTGTGGGTGATGTAGGCTGCTGTTGACTTGTTGATCTCCGAACTGCTTGAAGAATGCATTGTATTCAGTTCGCTGTGTACTGAATATGTTGATGGCTGAATTTTAGATGACGTAGTTTGTCCTAAAATTGAAGCAACCATTATAAAGACCTTATTCAACCAGTACACTTCAGTTTCAAAGTACAGTTTCAAGGTTCAAGTAGCGAGTTAAAACTGTCTTAGCCTATCTTTGATGTGTGTGTGGGGGG
>WIPJ01000702.1:705965-720433 GCA_018155075.1 Cassiopea andromeda
GGGGAGGGAGAGGGAAGGAAGGGGATGCTACCCAGCGTTGGAGCTAAGGTGCGAATATTAGTCGCTCAAAGGTAATACGGTACTCCTAAAAAATTGCGGGAGCTGTCATCCTCCTAGCCCCCAGTTCCGCTCACATTGGAGTTCAAATACTTATAGCTGGATGCGTTTGATTGACATGTGGCACTGACTATATCATTTGCATTCCAGTTAGTCTTATGTTGTATGTTCTGTGTATTTACCTCCCCCCTCCCCATCGGGTTGTATTTCTTGGTCGCTTTAGCATTTTAGGCCCATAGCGGTACTATTGACTATGGTTTGATGATGTTGCAATAATTTTACATCGTTACGAAGTGAAATGTCGTTACAACAACAATAATTGATCAATGCTTCCTTAGAGCTTGGTTGAGGGGGCGGTTGTTGTGAGGTGTTCAATTATCAATTGTCTCAAAATTTTGAAAGAAATTCAAGCATTTCGTAGAAAATTAATTGCTAGAGACTTGCTTGGGACGTCATACACGAAGAAATCTTGCTTGAGTTTCAAAAAGGTGTTTGTCAGGAGCTTTGAGCAACTTTCAATGCTAGAAAATTGATCGGTGTGCTACACTTTGAAAGTCTTCGAAGCCTGCCTGTCTAAAAGAACTTTACCACCTTGAAAGGAAGGGAATTAGAACAGAAATTCATTTCGAGGATTTCTCCGTTTCGAACGAACGCGAAGAAACGATTCGAACTCTACCATTAAGAAACTTCTTTCTCTGTCACTTCGATGCTTGAAGTTTTAGTTGAGTAAAGCAGTGATCGAATTAGATTCCTTTCGATAATGCTACCATTGCTTATTTAGAAACAACAATTGAAGATGAATGTGTTTATCTATGTTAGTGAAGACTTAAACGTAGTACAAGAGGTCATCATCTAAAATTGCAGCGTAACCGCAGCAAATTGGATTTAAGGAAGCATTTCAATCAAACCGTATTACGTCAATGTGGAACGATCTACCAGAGTAAGTAAGTGATCAGTTCACAAACAGTTAAAGAATTTGAAAAACAACTTGATACAATACATGCATGGGTAATTCCGTTGCTTACTATCCCAACATTCTCAGGCATGCTCCAATGGTAGTACCTTTTCTAGGTACTATTTCTATTCAAGTCTTTTTTGCCGTTTTTACCCTTTCCAAATTGCGGTAGTCTGCAGCTACTGGCCTGTGCAGCTTGATGCACTATAGTGTGATGTCACAAAAATTCTATTTTTTGAATATTTTAATTTTGGCATTAGATTCTTAGCAATCATTTAGAAGTCCCTACAATTGACAAATATCAGCTCGATCAGAAAATGATGACAGAGATATAGGGAATTGAATGCTGACATAGTTCCTATCAAATAACTGCATTCTGCTCCTGGTTCTACACGTTTGGACCCAGGAGAAAAGTACAGCGGTTTCTATGTCAAGTTTTCGATTATCAAATGGTCGTATTTAATCCCATTTTGACAATATTCACCTAAAATTGTTAACACTTTTCAAAATAGAAAACTCCATGCGGTCAAAACATAAAAATAATGAAAATGTATTTTAATGACGTCATCACTAATGAACTCTTTTACAACTGTATATTTAGGAGCATCCAGTTGAGGCTTTGTGCATGCAGATGTTATTATCAATAAGCAATTTACCTTCTCTGATGATGAACTCGGTAAATGCTTCTTGAGTTGTGTAGCTACCATCCGCACTGTAGGAGTAAAGTCGCAGTTTTTTACGTCCAGCATCCTCTCGCTTTGTGAAGGCATAATTAATTGTACATTGGGGCTCAGTGGTGAATTTTAGCCTTTCAGCGTGAACGTAGTAGTTATTCTGATTGAGCCAAACAAGCGATTTAAATACCAGATCCCACGTTGCCCAACCTTGCAGATACTCATAGAATTCAACTTGATATTGATATGGATTGGTAAACGTCCAGTTTAAGGCAATTGGTTCTGGTGGGGTGAAGTAGATCGGATTTGGTGGTGTGATGATGAAAGATGAACATTTTTCGCCTGCTTAAAGAAATATGAAATTCATTGTTGATTGAAAATATAATTGAATCAAATAACGTTATTGTAGGTTAATGTTAAAATTTATAACGCTATTGTAGGTTCCAGAATCTTTTCATTGTTGTCAACAGCAAAATATTGCAGCTAAATTACCAATGATTGCCAACACAATGATGACGTATTTTGTAAGCACCATCTTGTCTAAGGCACCTATGCAGGATTTGTGTTTCCAGTTTCTTCGTAGGTTTTGCAGTTCAAGTGAATATCAGCTCAGATTTTGTTGATTTCCTGTTGAAAGCGAGTGCAGCAAACGACGAGAGCTGCCTCGACGACTGACATGGCAGATTTGTACTTCCATTGTCTATTGATTTGAGTCGTAGCCACTGGATGGTATCCGAAATATTTCATTTGTAAAGAAAGACAACAAAAGAACCGGTATGGCGTCATTGAAACTGATTAATACCCTATCGTGCTCGACACTAATGTTTGTCATTAATCAGCTGATTTTTCCCTTAACAACTAGCTCTGAATTTTTGCAATCACCAGTTTGCATTAGGGAAATCTGGGTCATAACTGAGACTCAGTAGGGGAAAGAGAGCCTACAATCACATGCCATTCGAGGAAGACCAGTTGATTGTAGATCGGCTTTAATTGCGGCGTAATGTACTGAAATTAATGTTTCTTTTATGAGGTGTATAACTGCTGTCTACATCTTTTGTTCTCCAAGGAACTCCTGGGCAGTGTTCTCATTTTTTTCATGTACATCTCCGTAGATTTGCTCGAAAATCTCCTTAGATAGCTAAAAGAATTCCTTGGATTTCCTAAATCTTATCTTTTTGTTTCACAAAAAGCATTCTGAGAGTAGAAATGGGGGTGAGGGTTGTGCTTTAACACTGTTCAAAATTAGGCGTCATACGTCCGTTACGTAACGCTACATTTACCGCTTTTGAGACCCCCCTCTACCTGTCGTAAGGCTTCGTGCTATAGCTTTCCATATAAATTAAACAATAGCGTAACAGATCAAGGTACCCTCCCTCCGCCATTGAGGCGCTACGTAACTGGTGAAGGATCCCTTAGTCAGTGTTCTAAAACATTGAAAATTGCAAACTATATTGTTTACGTGTGCTTCTGGGGCGCAAAAAAGAGTAGCCCTCTTATGCATAATAACAAATGCAGATTGCCTAGTGAATAAGATAACTTGACAATGCCCCCAAGCTCTATGCCAAAAATTGTTAGGTTTTTATGTTACACCGACAAATTTGGTAGTATAATACTTTGTCATCGTTGGCCAAAAAGAAATATTTTGATTAGAGGCTCCTCTCTGAATTGTGATTAACACACTATCTGACAATTCCGCAGAATTCCTTAAAACTTTCTTAGATTCAAAAATTCCTTAAAAAGATCCTTAGCACGGCCGAAAATTCCACAGTTTAAGGAAATTGTCGTAGAAGTGAGAGCACTGCTCCTGAGACGCTCATTTGTAAAAGCAAGAGGACAATCATTTTGGCTAGGTAGTTACTCTACGTTAATTCAACTAATCAAAGTATCTTTGAACCTGTTCTTCCAAAGTTCTAGAAGTGTGCCTGGTGTCATTCGAAGTCTTTGTAATATTTAATAGTCGTTTTGCTTTGGTGGCTAACAAATGGTAAACACTTTGTTATAAGAGTACCTAATTTTTTTGCTGAGCCTCTTCGATTTTACCTCCGTTTCCCCAATTACTTGGGGCTTGGAGGGTGCCCCTGAGAGGGCTTTAGTTCTGGCGCGAGCATTTAGGGCCGGATGCCCTTCCTGACGTCACCAATGGCCTGCGTTGGGCCTCGAACCCAGGACCATGTTGGTCTGAGTCGAGTGCATTACTGCTAGGCCACAGCTGCTGAGCCTCAATATTCTTATTTTTTCGGTTTTGAGCCTTAGATTATTCTTAACTTATTCTTAAATATCGAAGGTGTAAGTACGTCTTAAAATAAAATCATTATATTTCAATCTTTATTGATGTTTTTCTTCATCGTAAAGCATAATAAAAATGGAGCAGAATAATAAGTATTGTATTGATTGCGAAAAAGTTAATTTACAAGCAGTACTGTAACTCAAATGCACAAAAATTAATAATCTTGATGAAGCTTGAGCCTTGTATTGTTTTTAAATTATTCTTGTATTTCAGTGATTCTGAGCCTGAACATTCTTTATTCTTATAGAAAAAAATGTGTAATGCTAAGTTCTTTATATGAAGGTATTTAACAGGAAGGTACATGTGAGTATCCATCAAAGGATGATGCCCTTGACTTGCCCATGAACCAAACCAGTTTATGATGGTAACGCCAGTAGCGAATATTAAGGGGGCAGGAGGGACAAAGTGCCCCAAGGTGCCATCAAATTGGCAAATTCTCGGCAGAAGTAGCAAAACCAGAGGCCAAATACAACATTTTTAATCAGAAGATCACTTTTTTGCTTGAGCCTAAATTTTCTTGTACACCTTTCTCATGAAAAACACGTGTAATCGACAAATAGTCCCAAGTATTTGTCGAGCACACGTATTCCTTCTAAAGCACTTGGCAAATTCTGCCCCTTTGCCCCCTGATTTTGCAGACTTCGTTTTATGGGGCCATGAAAATTATCCTGATTTTGCTATTGGACCACAAAATATCAAATAAAACTCTACTTATATAGTTTACTAAATTTCTGAAAAATCACCCACCCCCATATAACAGATACTTTATGACCACCCCCTTATTACTTAGTGTGTTACACCGACACACCCATTGAAATGTTACACCTCCTCCAAAATAACTCTGAAAAGCTGCAGCCTCTCTTGTGCCTCAATGAAGGCGTAAAGACAGGGAAACAAAGTGTACTTTCATTGCAGAAATGGCGGCATCTGACGGTTTAGATGAAAAGTTCGAGAAATTCTCAACCTTTTTAAAGGAGGTAGGTTCAATTTGGATACTTGGTGCTAAACAATCATGCTTTGATCGGTGCATGGGAAGATGAAGTGAATTGGTTCTGTTTGAATCCAAAACAGCACGATATCCTCCACAGTATCAACTGAAGGAGCTTGGAATTTCTGTTCTTTACTTATTCTGTGTGGGAATAATGTACGCATATTTTTGCAAACTAGGTAAAGGAAATTGAAAAGCGAGATGCAGATCTTACAAACGACAAACAAATTGAAAGATTAACAAAATCAGGCTCAAAATATCTCAATCTCAATCCATATGAGGTATAGATAACTTTGTTGCAGTATTTCTTTTTTAAGATTTCTTTTTTAAAGGGCATGTTCATATGGTTTATTTTTGCAGCCTTACTCTACTTCTGTTGCTATCGAATATCTTCATTTTGCTGCCTATGGAGTGTTAAAAACAATTTTTGCTATTCATAAATTTTTTGCGAGAGTTTTTTTGGCCCTAGTACTGAAACTTTCTTAAATTTTTACAATTCCATTATCAAAGTTTCCTCGAGACTTTCTTAGCAGAAAAGAACAGTTTGAGTTCTGATATTTTATGCATACACAATGGAAATTGAAAGAGCTTTATGTACATTGAAGTAGTAATAAATCTTAGTCAGTGACTGAAGCAAAACTGTTGAAGAGCAGCCAGTGCAACATTCTTAGCACAAATAGTTTGAGTGTTACACATGGAATTTCTTATTCTTCAAAAGTCCAGTATTGAACTTTTTTGCTTTTTGAGTGTTATTTACTTATAAAGCACTTTCTTATTTAGAAATTTGTATTTTATGATTCATTCAGTGGTGGTGCATAGGAAATCTGGTTAGTGGGGCACATTGAAGTTATGATGGGATGTCTAGTACCCCTGAAGCCCCTAAAATGTGCAGCCCAGACAATTTTTGTCCCTTGCAGTTCAAGGCTGGTCGTATAGTTGGTGAGGGTCCTAGTCACTTCACTTCAAGTGTAACTTGTGCTAACAATTAAAAGGATTGTTCAAGTGGCTATGGACTGTCTTCACTTCAATTAAGATGAATATTGATGTGGTGAATAAGAGTACTGACTGTAGCTCAGCAGAATATGTTATCAAAGGCAGCATAGGGTATATTCCATGTTGCTCCACATGGTTCATGCCATATTCGCTGACACTATCTTTAAACCAATCAGATGACAGCTCGAGTTCAATAGCCATTATACTAAAACAGGGGTTGGCAAACTTTGCAATACAGAGAAAGCATTCACAAATCCTAGGTTTAAAAGGGCTGCACATAGGGTGACCACTGGTTTCTATCTATGAATTTCCCTGACCTTGCCTGATTGTCCTTGCACCTGCAGACTCTTGGGCAGCTGAACAATTAATGTAGATGTACAAGTCCAGTTCAGAGTGGGAACCTCTTGGATGTCACAGATCTTTGCTGACTTATTAACTCTCATTTGGAAAATAGTCTATCTATAGCTATTGTGTTGAAAAATGGGGATCTTGGGGCTTGCCCCCAGAAAAATTTGTTCAGAGTAATGCCCTATAGAACATTGGGAAGTGCCCTTTTGCAGTATGGCATGTACTTGTTTCATCATTGATCTTCATGCTGAGAAGGACAAACTGATCCTTCAGCCTGATTTCATTAAATTTTGAAGATTTAGAACGAAAAGGAAAAGACTAGGTCAAGCTTTCCTTTTTGCATGCAAGTTGACATTGCAAGCAAGACAATCTTACGTTAGTACACCAAGGAAAAGACAGGTACATGGATTGCACTCAAGATGCAGAGGTAGCATTTTCCCTAACAGGGTCATCATCTGTGTACTATCTTTGCAATGGGAAGGCAAATCCAAAAATGGGAACTCTCATGCCAATTCCAAAAAGTTATTGGGGGGCTGCAAAAATGACTTGAAGGGCTGTCGTTTGCCCATCCCTGTACTAAGAGCTCTACCTTGTTCAACTTTCAGAGTTGAGTTGAATTTAGAGGGCAAACTGGAAAGTGCTCTTAAGGAATACAAAAGGCTCTGTCACTCTGTAAAGGGTTGCCACCAAATCAAGGAAATCAGGCAATTCAGGGAAAGTCAGGGAATTTTATTTTCAATCAGGGAAAGTCAGAGAAATTTTAGAGCTACTACTGTTTCATTTGTGAGTGGTGACTTTCTCCATGCTCTGTCACACAACCAGTTGAGTGTGACAACTCCCAAGTTTTCCCCAATTTTTATAGCATTTTGTTCCATGCAGTCATTTAGAAGTTCAGTTCCACATTATATGGAACCAAACATTTTAAATGCCAAAAGTTAGGTCAAGGCTCCTCTAGACCCCACATCTGTCAAAAGAAATGATAAGAATATCAGGGGAAAGTGAGTAGAATTTCACAGTAAATATCAGGGAAAATCAGGGAATTTTGTCTTGAAATAGTAGCGGTAACCCTGTCTGTAATAAAGAAGCAGTGTGGAGTCACTGACAAAATTCAAACAGATCAAATGATTAGCTAGATCTTCTATTATTCGGGGGTATACCATGCCATAACATAAAACGCTATTGGGACATGGCCTTGAATCATTCATGCAGTAAAAAGCACAAGGCAGCTCAAGTGCTAGTGATGGGATAGCAAATTCTGCAGTATGTTTTTGTAGTTTTGAGAGAATGAATTCATTCATGAAAAAAATTTTCCCTGAAAATTCTTGGTTGGGCACTGCCCCACATGCCCCATTAGATGTGCTGCCGTTGGGTTCATTTCATTTTTCTTTAATTGAGTTTCCATATTTTGTGTTTATTTTGTTGTAAAGGTTCTTCAGATCCCAGTAGATGCATCAGAGGAAGCAGTAAAAGCAGCTTATAAAAAGGTGAGTATTAGATTAGTTTTTAGCATATTTTTGAATGTCAAAATGGTTTTAAAAACTATTTTTATAGCAATTGCATTTGATTTCTTTAAGCTAAATTTACAATGAAAAACATTAGGTAGCTTCAGTACTACTTCTATGCATTACTGAAATTACAAGTAAATGAACACATCTTATCAACTTCTTTCTAAAAGCATCTCACCTAAAGGTGAGTTGTTTTAGGAGAAGTTTACCAGGTTTATGAAGTTTGTTTGTTCAGAAGCTTTATGAAAATTTGTTTTGTATAGTTGTTTTCATTCCACGGCTATTTTACATTTTAGTACCTACTTGGTGCTTGTCTTTTCACTAAAGAGTTTGTTGTTGGAGGCTTTAGTTATTTCATGATTGAAGAAAAAGTTAAACAAAGTTAAATGAAACCCCAGTTGTAGTTGTACATGGTTCATTTTTTGCTTTGTTGTCATGGCCAGAGTACCCCCCCCCCTTATCTTTATATAATATTAAGTAATATTGAGTCACATCTAATGCAACATTTTGCCTTTGAGCCACTATTTAATTCACTCTTGCAGTTATCAATATTGGTTCATCCTGATAAGAATTTTGAAAATCGTGAACAAGCACAAAAGGCATTTGAAGGTAAGCACCTCTATTTATATTTATTTTATATATGTTTATCTTTCAGGTATTTTCAAATATTTTTGTAAAAAAATTATCACCAGAGCATTATATCACCCCTGAAAATCAGCCTAGGATGGCAATTGTGCATCAAAAACTATTCATTGTAGGTAACCCCAAAGCTTCAAGAGCATACTATGTATGGGTCTAGCAACAATTTCTTTATCCTTACTATCAAAGAGTCTGATTAGTGCTATTTTGTAAACAAAATGTCAGAATGCAATCTAAATGTAAAAGAATTAAGACTTATATAGCAATATTTATTATACCAGTTATGCTAATATGTGTGATTAATACTTCACACCTGCTTTACACCATACCATAAAGGCATTGTGCTTGTGTTTGCCAGACAACAACAGGTGTACAAATCTGAACCAGCTTCCTTGAGTCAGTGTGCTGGAAGTCCTTTGATTCTAAGCCCATCTAATTACTGACAGTATCGTATATTATATGTGATTGACTGATTGATTGATTGATTGATTGAGTGAGTGATTGAGTGGTTGATTGGTAAAATTAATTGCTGGTTCATAATACATTGAAAACTATCATATCCAGGTTTTCTAGACAGTATCCTGTTTGAGACAAAATCAGATTTTTGCAAGAGCAATCAATTGCCAAGTAAATAGGTCTACTAGGGCATTTGTGTGAGTGAGGACAATTACCCATTAAGAGCAGGAATGCCTGGTTATTATACACATAGTGTGAATTTCTATCCTACCATTGATCTGTTTTGCCACTTTGCTCTCTATTGTAAATGAAAGTGTTGCAACTTTTCAGAATTTTATAGGCTCTATGCAAATGTTCTTATCATCTTGCTTTTGCTCATTGTCATTACCTTGCTATCATGCTTTTGTAATTGATTGGGATTTCAAACTATGGTTGAAGAAATTGGAATATGTCATATTTTGTATGAAATTTGTTTCAGAGGGCAATTCCACTAGAATTTCAACACCAGAGTGAAAATGCTTTTTTTCACCATATGCTCATTGTACATATTTTTTGGTTTTCTAGATAATTAGGCTAGTCAATGTAACACTTTTGTCATACTCAGAACTTATTGAGAGCAGAAAAACTTATTATTTTCTAAAATAGGGTAATTTGTAGTTTTTGTGTGTGAAGTTACAATTCTTTCTATTAGTTGAAAAATTTTGGTTACTCTTTGACCAAAATGTTGAACTGGAAAATTGGATTTTTTGACACATATGGTTGCTTTATTCCTTCAACATGTTTATCATTCCTCAAACATGAGAAAACTGCCAGATATTCTGCTTAATATTTCCGTGCTTTTTTACTATTTTCAGAGTTTGTTACATCAGTTACTAGGTTATGTTGTATTAGTACCAAAGAGTATGAATCTCTCTAACTCATTGTGTTTCCCTGCAGCTTTGGCATATTGTCTTTTACTTTCTTTGATGTGTGTGAAAGTACGACAGTAAGTTTTAAATAAAAGCTCCAAAAACTTGCAGAAAAATTTGCAGTTGTGTTGGTCAATGTAAATATTTTTTCATTCTCTGAGTTACGTCAATTACCACCTCAAACGTGCAACCAGCAACACAGTATTTACCTTAGATTGAAAACAATGGTGTTTGTTCAAAGCTCTAGGCACCCTTCTTAATCACTGAAAATATTGAGTTTCTCCACAAATAACTTTTCTTGCAAAATGAATATAATCTGTCTAAATGTTGCACCATTACCAGTGGAATTGCCCCAGAGCTATTCCTACAGTTCATTGTATATCAATCTTTCATTTCTATTTTTCTGGATGATTTTTCTTTGTTTCCATCGTACTTTTGGGATGTTAAAGAAACATCATTATTGCATATTACAGTGCTAGATTCTGCAAACACTAATTTTAAACTGAAAATTATGGTAGTACTGCATATCCTATTCAAGAGATCTAACTTATATAACTAGACTAAGCATTGTTACTGTTCAATGCATTGTTTGCTTTCATTCTATAATTGTTTTACTCTCTTATTATTCCTTAAATCCTATTTCATTGATGTATTTGATTAACAGTTCAGATATTTGGATTGTGTACAATTCAAAACTTATTTTGCAACTACAAAATCATGCTGTATTTTCTTGAATGTTATTCAATTTTATTTCCACTTTGAAGTAATTATCCTGTATCATAACGAAGAATTTATTTTCTGAAAACTTATTAAATTGTTCTTATGCAATTTTTTTTATTCATTCAGAAGGGTCCTTTTTTATTCATTGCAGCTGTTAGTAAAGCAAACAAAATCTTAAAAGACCCTGATGAAGTAAAGAAAATCAAACATATTTTAGAGGAAGCTGAAGCAACTATTCAACTTAAGGTAAGTGTAGAAATTGCTTCTTGTCTTGCTGATATCACAAAAAGTAGTGAACATTAAGCTCCTTATTTTTGGATCATTGATATTGCTTATTTATTAGGATTCTACCTTTTGATTTTCTGAATTTCTGATAAAATTAATGCTTTTAGTTAAAGGAAAAGCGAAAAGAAGCAAAAAAACTTAGTATGGATACAATAGAGGAAGATACTGACCCAGAAAAGGTATTGTGCATTGTAGATTATTAGATTAGAGAATTTGAGCGTATTTTCAATTTTTTGGTCTTTGTTGCATAGGCCAGCTGAAAGTTTATGATTAGTGTTAGACAATTTGATACTAAGTATGTCACTTGAAAATTTAATTTTCATAGCATGTGTTTGATTTATTCCAGTAAAAGTCTACATAGTTTCTGTATTCATATCTTTTTTGTTATATTTGAAACAATATGATTTTGTTCTTAGTCGCATTATTATCAATGTGATGAGTTTGTCAACTACCATAGAGTACCATGTCATATTTTTTAATAGTTCTGCAAGTTTAAGAGGGCCATAACTGCTAAGTTATTTGCTGACTATGAGATACGAAGACTTCAACTTGAAGAACGGACACAAACTGAAAGGTATTTGTATCTTGTTATATAGAGGTAATTTTGCTGTAAATTATTATGCTTCAATTTGGAGAGACGCCAGGAGATAACTAGATGTGCTGGCTTGTTTCTCTACCTGGTGTTTTGAATTTCAAAAATGATGATTCAGTTTCTATATAGTTGTGCTGAACTACCATTTTATATTTTTTTAATTTTTCACAGTGATTTGCGAATTTCAGAGTCATGTAAAAATGATAGACGATAGACAGACTTAGAGTTATTGATTTGTCAAATAGGTTTTGTTGTTATTGACCGAGCTTGAAGATGTAAGATTGAAGCTCCAAACATGGATTCACTTTTAGATATACAGAAAAATTTATAAATGGAAAGAAACTTTTCTTTGCTTTGATTATGCAGGATTATAATGTTTTTTGATCCAACAATGCCAAACAGTATGCTTGAAGTACAACTTACTGCTTTATATCAATGCATAATTTTTACAATGCGAGATGACTGTCTTGGCTTGATTCTCAAATTCAGTTACAATTTCTGAGGCAGTCATGGGGTAGAAGCTATATACCTTGAATGCTCCGTTGACTTTTTTACTCTGTGGAAGTAATTAGTACATTTCTTTCAATTGCCTGTAAATTTTGCATTATTGTTTTATAAAGATGTGGTTTTGCTTCCAGAGCTGCCCATTTGCAAATCGAGTAGTTTTTAAAGTATGTTCACTGCTAGAAATTTGTCAAGCGTAGCTCGTTTGGAAAACTAGAGGAGAATGTTTCTTCAGTATTGAAAGTTTATCATATAGTCCCTTCATGCCGTGGTCTTTCTTCTTAGAAAACGAGAAAGAGAAGCTGAAATTGCCGTTGAGGAGGAGGTTAAAGCCAAGAAGGAATGGCAAAAACAATGGGATGTGAGTCTGGATCGTTGATTTCATAATTGTTTTAGCCCCCCCCCCCGCAACCCCAATCGTTCACGTTTATTCGTAGTGAATTTCACTGAATACCTATTTGTGTTGGCCAGTTCATCCCATTATTTTCTGTGATGCTCTTTTATTTCCCATCGATGATCATTTACTTCTTTGACGTCACCTTTTATAAGCTATTATTGTCTGATTCCTCCTCACGTAGCTCAGAGAAATTTTAATTTCTGTTTCTTAACATTTTTTCGGATATATTGATCCATTGATCCTTGTTCATACGTGCCTAATACCAGGCTAATGGTTTCTTCTTTGATTATGGACGCTGAAAAGTCATGGAATTTGCCTTTTCATGTTTGAAGTAGCGACAAATGGTTGCTCTTGGTTTTCAAGGAATTTTATTTCGTAGTAGCACACAACTGGCACTTTGTTATAAAATTCTTTGCTCAAGCTTACTTAATTGGCTAGAGGGATACGAGTAGTGAAGTTCATTTGTGCAAAATTCTTTTAAAATATAACAGTTACTTACCGAAAAATTCTCCTATTGCGGCTTGGAGATTTAGAGCTACTATCAATTTGGCTGTGCGTTATGAAATCAGGCTTCCTTATTCCATTTATATTGGTATTTCATTTAATGAAGAGCTTAATATCCTGCGAGAGACTTAATTTCGAAGGATTATTTCCAGACTAATTTAAGCAAATCATTATTTCAATACATTTCATCCAGATTTTCCTTTAATGATTAAACTCAATTTGGGTTTTCAGGCGCTTTTGAAACAGTGATTCGAGCTTTGATTACCATCTCAGCACATTCATTCTGTCATCTTTAAAGAAAACATTTTTCCGCTGTAAAGACTTAATTGTTCAAGTCAATTAAGACAGGAAAACGAGTTTAGCACATAAATTCATATTTTAAAGATGTATTTTGGAACTTAAACGAAAAAAGACATAACATAAGGTTATTGTGCAGGGCTGCTTGTTTGACTACAGATATCGAAGGTACATCCTGTTTACATTTAAACGCTCGATTTATCCTGCAATCCTTAGGGCTATAGTCAGAAACACACCTTCCCCCTTTTGATCAATTATGGCCCGATGCTCTTACTCAAATACAGCAGCCCCCAATAATTTTTGCTCCTTCACCTCTAAGAACTTTTGCTCTCACTTCACGAGAGACCAACTTCTTATCATTAAGACGGGCGTTGTCATGTACCCACTGGGAATGCCAGCATCCCTAGTTTGGACCCTTGCTCTAGTATAGTTTTTCTAAAATAGTGGGGCGTGCCCCCTTGGGTGTGCATATGACTCCGGGGAACAGGGATTTTTAAACAATTTTTATGGATGTTGATATTATTTACGGGGAGTGGTGGGAAGGGGCGTGAAATAGTCTCTCTTCCCATGAGGGAGCTTCACAAAAAATAGTTTAGAACCATTGCTCTAGTGAGTTGAAGTTCGTGACACCATGCTGTCGTCTCTGTTACTTTTGTAGCATTTATGGAATGCAGCAACTATTTAGAGCATGCCTTAACAATTTTCTTCCAAGTTCAGCCTAAAATACCTTCAAGCAGAGATATAGTCTGTCTAGGTAACTGTCTGGCTGGCCAGCACGATGGTAATTTCCTGTCCATGACCTGTTGGTAGTCTATGAGGACACTTTGACCCCGTTTACACTGGAGGCAAATAGACCCGATCCGAAATTGGTGTGAATAGCCTTGCATTTACACAAGAACCGTTGGAGCCGTTCTATATGGAGCCGCTATCGGAGCTCTTTTGGCGCCTTTGAAGGAACGGTTCTTCCTGTTCCCCCTCTCGGTGATTCTGGTTGAAGCACTTTTCCAGTATGTGAAAGGTCTCCTTGGTGGTCATTCATACATGTGCGTACGATGGGGGGAGGGAGTCAAATTTTCGCCATTTTGATGCGTACATGCTAAATGAATGACCCCTTGCAATAGCGAAAAGTTGGAAAACAACGAAGGTGCGAGCACGGTAATTGGTCACTCTCATTGCAGAGATAGTCGCTTCTCAATATACGAGTTTTTAACGGGACCGGCCTAAACCTATTTCTCATTCTCTGTGACTTGTTAGCCATCTCTTTGATGCGTTCACCTTTCCCTTTTCAATTCTGTAACTATGTAAATACATGTATATATATTTTATATATATATATATATATATATATATATATATATA
>WIPJ01000702.1:723291-752464 GCA_018155075.1 Cassiopea andromeda
ATGTATGTATATATATATAAATGTATTTATTTATTTCTTTATTTATATTATATTGCTGTATAAATGGATATTGTGGTAAGTATAAATGTTTTGCGTATGTTTATTGATTTCTTAGCTTGAAAATCCTTTGATCAGATTGAATAGCTCATTCCACTCCTTATTAATCAAATTAGGCCACTGCCGCTCCAATATAACGAATAAATAAACCGATAGTTGTGAATTAATTGAGTGGAAAAACCTCGCTTTGGTTAGCTTCCGTTTATAAAGCTGAACAGCCTTGCTTTATAGTATTTATCGATGAATGGGACTGTTAAAGTAATGATAAATTGATAAAAGACTTTTGCCCTTATCTATCCCTTTCGTATTATAAGTTTAATTATATTAGTTGCCTTTTGTATGTTCATTAGATCTAGGTCAAACGTGTTTCTACTAAATCATGTTGTTTGTGTCATTCAGTAATCCTTTCTTACTCTGTTCTCTTTACTGTAAGATAATTAGCCCAGTTGAAATGCGTTCTCTGCAGAGTGTTAGGCCAAATTCCCAATTAAAATTCTTCGTTTCCATTGGAGTATTAATGCAATACTTTCAGATTTCTCTTTTCGTGTGGGATTACCGTTTTAATTATATCGGTACCTCCCACTCTTAAAATTTGAACAACAGATGTTATGTCAGATGTACAAGTCAAAAGGACACTGACTCCAAATATGATTTACTGCTATCGATGAGCTTTTTGTTCAGCAACGTACCTGACAAATTTTCCTAATGTTCAGCTTTCCTTACATGAAGCATCTGATGTTGATTGCAGGGATTCCCACAAGATTTTGCAAGCCCCTCCCCATCATTTGAGGTGTGAAGGAGGTACAATAGTCGCCAAATGTCTTGGAAAACTATAGCTATTTTCATGATGCACCTAACTCTCGTTCCCCTTCTCCGCCTAAATGTTGGTTTATGAGCAAAGTACATGCAAGAATGAAAAACATTAACGTGCAAAATTATTCCAATGTGTCTCAGGAACATAACAAAATCGTTATAGGGGAAAAATGGATGGATTAAATTCTGAGAGTACCATATCCTTTTGTAGTTATTTGTGAGTGTCCCAGGGACTTTTGGCGACTATTGTAGGTTTATAGACTGGGGAGGAGTGTTAAAAAGAGGAGAAATGATGGAAGAATTAGATGCTGAAGTTAATGGAGTTAATCGTTGTAATCTAGAGTATATGGCACTTGAAGTGTGTAAATAAATCGAGTTTTATCTTATTTATTCTTTATCGGAAAGTTCTGCTAGCCTCGTTACAGAGGTATAGTAATCAGACAGTGAAAGAAGGACGAAATCTCACTAAAAATTTGTTTATATATAAAGCAAACTCTCTGGCTTCCGCCAGGATGTTTCTTAGTATTTCGTCAAATCCAGACTTGAATGTTTCTTAAATTTCAAGACTTCCAATGACAATACAAACCCAGAATAGGCAATTGTAATGCAAGAGTAAGGATGCTCTGGTTCTGTGAGTCATGTAATCGATATTAGTTTTATTCTCTTGCTGGCCTGATCAAAATTTTACTAGCAAGAACAGTTTTGCAATTTGTTTTGTAACTCAGCCTGCCTATGTTTCTTGAATGTTTCTTAATTTTTGCCTAATTTCAACCTCATGTTTCTTATAGACTTGTTTCTTGTAAAAAAAACATTGCTTAGCTATTTCTTAATTTAAGTCTTCTTTTACAGTTTTTCTGTTGCTGTGCATTTTTGATAAAATGTTCGACATTAGTTGCTTTTTTAGCTTTCCCAAGAATGAATCGCCTACCATTCCATTTCTTCTCCCACTCCATCCTTTTGTCAGTTAGATTGCTCATTTTTTGTTATAATCCTGCTTGAATCATTGACGTTGTAAATGATGAATGTATTGTATAGGTTCAAATCACTCATTAGTGCAGGAAATGAAGTAAGGTAGAGCCCATTCCCTTCTGACAGATGACTCTCTAGTGCGACTGTCTGGACTTTGGCGGCGTTTTCCCACGGTAGCTCTGACCTCTTTCGCATTTGGCTGATCGATGGATCGGAGTTTCGTGACGTTTGTCTTGATGCCTGTAGGATGTTGGCGTCAGCCCCTAGACGCCGAGAGGGATCAGCCGGAACAGCTTCAAAATTGTAATGCAGGGCGTGTTTGTTAGGCATTACAAAACTAATAGAACATGGGGAGAAAGCAAATGAAAGATGAATGGGCCTGCTTCTTGATTTGTCTATTTGAGAAATCTATATGATAAGGACTATCTGCAGAGCTACATTGGAGTTATTAGTGACACTTAGATTCACTTGCTTCTATTTTTCAATCAGTTTGTCAGGGGCGTAGCCATAGGGGCATGCGTGGGAGTACCTCACCCCTCTACCTTGGCTAATTTGCAGTCGACCTTTTATTACTGTCAATCGCGGTAGTCGGTCAATAGCACTAGTCGACCTTTAGTTACTGTTACAACGCGAGGGAAGTCTTCTTTGTCTGCAAATCTGGCTCGGGGGAAGTCTTTTATCTGCAAATTGGATTGTCCACCCTTCCACATATTTCCCTTAGCTTGGCCCCTGAGTATTGTGCACTTATACCTTTTCAATTATCCACAAACCGATATCATTCTCAGTTTCTTAAGTTCCGGCGTATGGAAGGCCTGGCGCCAATGGGCTGGCACCAAAGCTGACTTTCCAGGCCGGCTGTGTTCGCCAACCATTGTGTCTCAGGCGTATAGTACCCGTTCAAATAAAGCACTTGAAAACGTTCATTTTCATTATTCCGCATATGAGTTTTAGAGCTACACGTTTTTATGTTAAAAGGAACCTAGTTCAAGGCCTAGTTCTAAAAGTTCGTTTTTTGGACATCTTTTTGTCAAGCTCCAGTGACAAACGTTCCGTAGCAGCTCCTTAATTTTCACTTCACATATAGTGCCATAGAAGTGGCACAGACACAAGGAACCATCAAAATTCTGAATTTTACCTTTAATTTTGGCTTGATCTCAAGACTAAAAGCACAAATAGGGAAGGGACGAAGTTTTGTAAATTTAACTATGTGAGTTGCTGCTGTAAATGAATGGAACGGGTTCCTAATTCTTGACTATTTGCAGTTATAAAAATTTTTGAAATTGAGAAGTTCCTTAGGATTTTCTGTAAATAGTATAAGTTCTTTAAATATTTTGGCCGTCTATATGTCAAGCCAGTAGCAAGGTCTGTGTTTCAGGGGTGGTAAAATTGTCCTGGAGAAATCACATGATACAAAATCTGAGATCTTATCTCATACTTTATGCTATCACAATCAAATGGGCAAAGTGTGTGCAGGAAAAGATTGAACTTTTTAGTATGTCACTAAGGCCAAGGTTGAGCTCAACCAAAATTTCTGTAGACATCTCCTTGGCTACAAAGATTAAGTGAAAATAAGCAATTCCAAAAGCAATTCCCAGGTGTGGCAAAATGGTGGCATCCTGTTTCCCAGGAGTGGCATTTGCCACCCCATGGTTACGCGTCTTATACATGTAGTTGCCTTAAGGAGTGGTTCCTTAAAAAATGGAATCGTGTAATCTATAGAAGTAAGGAGATATTCGAATAGATCTTATTGGCAGCAGGATTTTTATCCTTTGTACTTTACTCAATTGCCCTGTCAGAACGTCAGCATCAAATCACTATGCATTCTTCCGATCTTTATCAGACTCTCCTATATAGAAAACTCGAGCAGGAAACCCATTATTTCCCCCTCGGAAACTACTTTTTTGGCTGGCTTTTTGAATAGTGGGGTTTACAGATGTACTTGCATGAAATACAAATTTACGTCAGATGATTTATATTGCATTCAAATGGTAAGTGTTGTAAGCTGTCTTTATTGTCTTTAGGAAGGAAGAAACGAACGGGTAGACAGTTGGAGGAATTTCCAAACATCAAAGAAGAAGAAGAAAAAAGATAAAAGCTCCAGCTCCATGAAAACTTTTAAGCCGCCATCTCTAAAACCTGAAAAAAGGATCTAGGACGATTTGATAGGCAGGTTTGTGTACATATATCCCATGGTGTATTACGGTTTCAGCTTATGAGTTTTAAGAGGAAGGTAGATCAACCTTTTTGAAGAGAATTGTAAGAAAGACCCTTTTATATAAATTGCTGCGAAATTTCTGAAAATTTGCTGCATACTGAAGCCTGTCATGAAATGTTCGCAACTTTCGGTATCTCTGGTAGTTTATGAATAGTCAATGCTGAATACGGTGCGTCATGAATAGAAACGTAAACCTCTAAACAATGATCATAGCCCCTAAACAACTTCTATTTCATGGCACTTATGACATCATACTTCAATCGAGGCCGCGAATGTTGTCATTACTCTTTGGTACCAAATAGAAGGGGGAGGGTAAAATAAGGAGGGGGTAGTATGCATAAACCGGGGGCTGTTATTAGTTGGGGGTGGTCAACGTTTAATAGACAGCATAGGGACCGAAACATTCCAAAATTATTGTAGTTAGTTGTTAAAATTGTGTAAATAGTTTGTTGTGACTCACTTCGTAGTTATTTCTGATTTGCGTTGACAAAGTCAATGTGTTTTACGTATTTATCCTTTCTAAAACTTTGAAATCTTTAGGTTAGTACCATGGCGGGCTTGATTTTTTCAGATATTTCTTAGTTGGAAGGTGTTTAAAAGTGAAAATGGGCGGTGAAATTTTAAAAATCTGCGATCGGGTGCCCCCTATTATTTGGTGCCAAATAGTACCAACCTCCACGATGATGAATTCTTTGTCTGTTAGGTCAGGCATGTCCAAAGTCCGGCCCGCGGGCCAAATCCGGCCCTCGGTCAAATTTTATCCGGCCCGCAGCCTAGTCATGAAATATATAACGCTCGTATACTGTTATTTGGCTAGCAGTATTAACATTCTTCATTTACCCACTAGAGACCAACAGCACTTTACACAACACAACCCCCAACCCGCTAGAATTCATGGTCAGTGGTTTTCCACCAGAATTCTCACGTAAGAGCACAATTACTTCTGTTTAAGAAAAAAGGTTAAGTGAATATTCAAGTGCATGTGATATGCTTGTTTCAATTGTACCAAAAACATTCTTAAGATGTTGAAATTGAAACAAAACAAGCAAATGTGAAACACAAAGTGGCTTCCAAAAATTTTCTTAAATTATCGTTGCTATATGTAAAAAAGGTTGGCCCCCACCGCTTTTACAATAGAAAATCTGGCTCCTGTCGCAAAAAGTTTGGACACCCCTGTGTTAGTTAGAGACCTGTGATCGTACGGGCTACTTTTTGATATGAATACTTATTGATTGATTTATGGCATAGCTGGGTAAAATAAGTAAGCTACATGTCATTAGCAGGTATGGTATGATGTAAAAGCATTTGCTTGATCGTTTGATGATAGTGATTTCGATTAGCACCCAACCTCATGATAAACTCGATTTACCACACATCATCACATTCTCTTTATGTACTAGATGTTAAGTCTGAAACTCATACACAAGGCTAATGAATATTAAGCCCGTAGCCATGGGGTGGCATCGAGTGGCAAATGCCACCCCTGGGCAGTCCATGCCCGGAAGAAATTGATGCACTACCTCAATTCGCACGTGCACCCTCGTTTGCACGAGTGATTGCTGTTACTTATTTGGATTGCACGTGCGATCGAAGATTTGTGTATCCGCAAAAGAGAGTTTCTTGTTGCTGAAGCATGTCAAATATTTCATTTAGGATAAACCAGGATAAAGCAGAGTTATGAAAGCAAAAAGTGACAGTCACTAGTATTGCAGTTGCGACAACATAGTTCCTAGTTGCCATGTGCAATTGCACGGTTAATAATGATGTTGGCACGGGCGATTTTTCGCTCGTGCGGGGGAATTTTGCACGTGTGTGGACACGCGCGTGCGATCGTACATGTTTCAGAGCATGGACTGCCTGGGTAACAGGACGCCAGCTTTTTGTCACCCCTGGGAAAATGGTTTTGCAATTTATTTTGCTGCTTTCTCTTTGTAGCTAAGGAGAGATCTGAAATTTTGATTGATCCCAACCCTGGGTCTTTGTGACGTACTAAAAACTTCTTTCTTTTCCTGCACACATATTATCCATTTTTGTACCACGTGATTCCTCCGAGACAATTTTGCCACCCCTTAAACACAGGCCTGGCTACTGGCTTGATGAATATAGAGCATAACCAGTGCCCTTTAAAGTTCATTATTTTTCACATGGCTAAGCGTATTCACGTTCTTTTAACTAAGAAACCAAGGTAAATACCAATTCTTAAGAGTTTCTTAATTTTGCGAGCTGCATTACTATGAAAGCGTACGCAGAACGTGAATGTAGCAAACTATTTGTCCTATAACAAACAAAACCGTGGCAGTACATCGGTTATCGGATTTACACTCTTCTTTTTATAAGAACCAGTAAAATTGAGGTTCAGGCTCGTTGTTCTTAATTTTCCCCAAATTTCGAGGCTGAATTGTTCTTAATTTATTCTTAAAATTAGAAGCGTGCAGGCCATTTAGAAATACATGGAAAGACAATATACAAAACAACATTCCAATGTTGTCTTTTATATTATATGGATGTTTTGATTGATTGCAAGCCAAATATTACAGCCAAGATGGTCGCTCTTGCATATTGCTGTATTTTATTTAAAAAGTTTATGGACAATAATTAATGCAGCTTAGTATCTAGTTTCTCTATGAGCAACTAATTTACGAAAATCTCACGTTAACAAAGAAAGGGTTCAGCCATAAGGGTGTCTGCACATTTTTGCCTGTTTTCAACCCCCTCCCTACTCATATCCACGCCTGTCCACTTTTTACTTAAAAACCGCCTTCCCATTGCCCATGCGGACATTTAGTTGGAAGAAAATTAAAGAGCTGAAAAAACTATGCAAAAATAAAAACTCCTTGAGAAAGATGTGCACAATGCACTTGTTTTTGTTTGCCTTTATTTTCCAATCTTCAACACAGGAAGATGATGATAAAATGACCTTTAAATGCTCTCTTCTCTCTTCCAAAGCCCGCACTGACAAGGATGTCCACTTACAGCTAAGCTCCCTCCCTCCCTCCCCCTGTCCACTTTTGTGCGCATTGTTACTAGCCCCCTTCCTCCCCCAAGGTGCGGCATCCTTTATGGATGTCCCCAAAGATCGTTTCATGTCCATTTGTTTGTCGAAAGCTTCTGCATCGTTGTCCAAAAATACATTTTACAAGTCTTCAGGCTCAGTTTTGTTCTAAATTTTCCACCAAATTTCAGGCTCATATTCTTATAAAAAAAGAGTGTAAGAGTTTGATTTACTGCTTAAATTTCATCAAGATTAGGAGAATTTGCAGTCTACCATGAGAATTAGAGGCTGGCTATTCTTGGAAGGGTACGATAGGTTATGTATACTGCGCATACTTTTCTACGATATTCAGAATGAACGAGTTGCTGTAAAGACTTTATATTCTCGACCTGTGCGATACTTTTGGTGTTGTGGTGTTTGAGTTTAAAAAGCGGTAGCAGTCAGTTCGGCTGCTCAAACGCACTATTCATGAGTTTAACTCAGGCTCTCATCATTTCTGAATGCCACAGGACAATGTCACGTATAGTAATGTTCTCTAACTTCAGTTTCTGCTAGTCATTTTGCAATAAAGCGTCTTTCTAGATATGTTGCAAACCTGTTGTCCATGGGATATCAAACAAATGAGGGTATTATCTGAGCCAGTGAGTCACTGGCCAGCAAAGACAATTTCAGCTGTAAGTTATCTAAGACATTGACTCATTTTTTGTTAATTGATAAGCCGTTAACCTTTCGTATGCATGTTGTTGATAAAGATTCTGCGACGATAAGGACATTTAGAGACATTTTAGTTTAACCTCGTAATGAGAGAAAAGAGGTTTGTCGCTGAGGTAGGACAAGATGGTAGTTTCATTGGGTTACTTTGATTGTAAACAGCATGACTATGAATCTATATGCTAGAAAAATTTGTGTAATTCAGAGGTTGTACAAGGTTGCTAATGGTTGTTAGTTTTCAATATGTCTGCTGGGCATATTTCCTTCTTTTTGTTTATTTCACATGATGGAAGAACTTGATATCTTCGGATACCATACGTAGAGTGCATAAATCCTGATGATTGACTTCGCTTCCTTGCTCTTACCCATAGATTCTCATGCTTTTCTCTCCACCTTCCAAGCCCATTCATCTTGTTTGATGTGTTTTGAAAGGGCATACATTCATCTTACCTCGTTTGAACGTTCATTTTCCATAGAAAAACAATCTTTTGAAAATCTGGCATTCATTAACATTTTCCAGATGACCTAGATGCCAAATTTTGTTTGAGGCAATATTTATCACATCCGCAAGAGTACCATTCAACTCAAATCAACTTTTCCGTAATGTCATATTCATGTGAAAGGCGGTTTGACTTTCTGTATGACAACGTGCATACAATTTTGCAAGATCCATTTTCCCGAATCCAATTGCTTTGGCAAAATGTCTTGAAATTAGGCCTAATTACGGATGCCTTTGAAGGACAATTGTCATTTATGGCGGAGGAGTTCATTCGTCGCTTCCTTCCTGGCCTGAACAACATCATCAACAACGGCTTAAAATGTGTGTAAAATGATTGCGACGTTGTTGGCTTGAAGCATTCAGAATGCTAGAGTTGTTGCAGTTGTGTGTGACTTTGTAGCAGTTGAATACCTCCTTCATAATCATAGCCTCCTTCATTTCAATAACAACTGGCCAACCCAAAATCTATTTCATACTCTCTTCACCGTGACATACATTTGAAATGACATGGGGGGCATTTTATTGAAATAATAAAGGACTACCTATTTACCAGCACAGGTCTGCCTGCAAAGGCATAGTAGGACTTTGGTCTAGGGGGGCTGTAGAATTTCTGCTTGCAAGAACAAAGAGAGGAAGGTGTTATAAAGTTTTGCTGTTGTTCTAAAATGCAGGTTAGGCCAATGGGTAATGATTGAAAACATCTCTTTTCGCCGAGTGATTTGCCTCTCGGATGGAGCTATTCAAGGGTCCATCGCCTATGGCACCAAAAAGCGCTCTTTTTACACACGATTTGCTGTAGGAAAGCTAGCTCAAGATCTGAGCACACTGAAGTAATAAAGCCCCCTTCACTACTTCTTTGATTTTACGTGCACATTCAGTGCCATAGAATATACAGCGCAGAACAGCGTAATCAGCTCGTTCTAGATGTGTAATGTGCACCCCATGTACACTCTTTTTCTAATAACAATACCTAACTTTTTACCGAGCCTCAATATCCTGAAAATTTCCTGATTTTGAACCTAGAACTATTCCTGAAGTATTCTTAAATACCAAAGGTGTAACTTAGCCTAGAAATTTAAGGAATATGCTTCAATCTTTGTTGACAATTTCCTACATCATAAAACTAAGCAAGAGTTTATATATTATATCGATAATGCAAAAATACAACTGAAAGCTGTATTATAACTAGGATGCAAACAATTTCTCATGTCTTGATGAAGCTTGAATCTCGCATTATTCTTAAATTTCAGCGATTTTGAGCCCAATATTCTTATAAACTTTATTCTTATAAAAAGATTGTATATCTTCCAAATTGTCGATTTTTTGCAGTGAAAAAAATACATACTCAAAGTTTAAAAGTTTCTACTGGATTTTATCTTGCGTAGCACAAGTTCAATAATAATGTTGGCCATCTACGTATAGGCTCTTTGTAAAGTTATTCCTTACAAAATGTTCATTTTTTTAATAAGAAACCATTTTTATCAGCAACTTAGTTCTAGACAGCCTAAAATTTAAGAAACTTTTAGAACTGCAAGGAAAGATGTAAGAAACTTTTCACTAATAGCACATTGAACTCGTTACCTGGTTGCACCAAAACAACGCGAATATGACATTGCTTTAGAATTTAACTGGTTCTGACGCATTTTGTTTGTTATAAGAAAAATAGCCTGCTACACTCACGTTCTGCGTACGCTTTCACAGCAATTTAGTTCGCTAAATTAAGAGACTTTTAGGAAACTTTTAGGACCAAAAATGTGGCTAGAATTTAAGAACCTTTTAGCACCAGGTCTTGAGCTGGGTTTCTTATAAAGAAAAACACGTGCATACAGCGTGCAGCATGCGTGTATGTTTGTGTGTGGTCATTTTTCTGCAGAAAATCTGAAGTTAATGCATAAAGCCAGCGGCAAAGACCAACCGAAAACCGTTCTGCAGAAACAGTTAATTTGTATTTTCATATGATTTGGCCAATTTATTAAAATATATATTAGTGCTTTTGAGGCAGCATTTTCTGTAAGCTCAGTCAATACATTAACAAAAAGAAATGAAATCGGATTTATCAGTCACAGATACACGCACACGGAAACCGTCATTGGCTGTATCCTTGATAAGATAGGCTTCGATTCTTTCCTTTTTCATTCTGACTAATTTTGGTCATTTCCTCCACAAGGAACCTCTGATTCAGAAACATTTGTACTCTAGGAGGTGCATTGTTTCTAGAAGATTACCGGTACCCTTTTACATGGATTCTATGATGCCTCTGTATCAATAGAAGATAGCTTGATAGACGTGTACTCCACGGCCAAGTGGAGTAATGATAGAATTGGCCGTCTAGAACAGGTTTGATCTCCATGGAAAAGAGAATTGAAGAGAAGGATTTCCATATATTTGCTGCATGTTTTGGTCATCTACTTAGTTTAAACCATGGGTAAACCCAGTGGGCTAGAAGAAGGGGAGCCAAAAAATAGTTAGCTCACAAGATGTAGGGTGTTAAAAATACGTTGTCTACTGGATGATATTTTATTGAGATACTTGTTAGAAAGGAGCCCCCTAGCTATCATTTTGCTTTTACATCACTGGATAAACCATGGAAACACAACATACTTTACTACACGTGGCATTTTGTCATCTAGCCTCCCAACAGGGACATTTGTCATTCGGGTAACACAATTGCAGGCAAAATCCTTCCCAAGTGGTTTTCTAACCCCCTCCTTGCAGGATGTACTTTGTGTTGGATTGTATGGAATGGCACAATAGCTGCTCCGTTTAGGGGGTTCACAAATTGATAGAATCGGATGTTGGATGAGTTTTCGTGTGATAAGGACTTACTTTAACAATAGTGACCCAGATCAAATCTGAAGCGGGTTCACTTTAGGATAGTTGAATTTACTTCTTATTTATAAAGATGAGTCCATTTTTTCTTTTCACCTTACGACCATACTTGCACATCATCTTCATTTCAAAATCCCCCCTTATGTTTTGGAATGTCTCGATAAACTGATTTTCGTCAAAGGCCGCATTTCCCACAACCAATTGAAGCAATTAGAAGACATCCAATTCACATTTTAATTTAATCAAAATCTGTTCAAACGGTCGTCTTACGTGTCGAAATATCTTTTGTCCCTTAATTGATTCTCCTGATGCCGCTCTTTGACAGGGGGGGTAGAACATCCCTTCCTTGACGCGATGTCAAAACGGTAAGTTTTTACAGTACACGCGTCAGTAGTTGAACAAGCAAGCAAGAAGGAGCACGGAAGAAACGCGAAGTTATCATGAAAATTGAGATTATTTTCGTCTGCCAGTTGCTGTTAACAGTAGACTATGGCTATGGTGAGATGAAGCCAAAGTTTCTGTATGGAATGCAGAACAAAATGCATTCAATCGAAGATTGGCTTGCCAAAAACAGGAATAAGCGAAACATAAAGGAGTTTATGAGCGAAAGAGTTGTTGGTGGGCTTGCGGCTGAAGAGAACAAATTCCCCTGGATTGTCTACTTTCATGCGATTTCAAAGAAGCGAAGAAACGGCTCTGATGATTATGGTTCAGTTACAAACTTTTGTGGTGGTTCTCTCATACACCCAAGGTATGAAGCTTTACTATAACATCGTTTAATACCGTGGTTTTCAACCGGGGTTCCGCGGAACGCTAGGGTTCCACCCCTGTAGTCCATGGTTTTGTCAGAAGTTGCGCAAACGCTATAATCAACAGTAATTTTTTGTTCACCTATTCAGCTATGTGGACAGGGGTTCCTCGAACCTCTGGAATATTTCCTTAGGGTTCCGCTCCAGCAAAAAGGTTGAAAGCCACTGGTCTGATATATTCATATCTACGATATTATGCCTAGTAAATTTGCTATACAATAATGCTCATTACGTTTATAGTAGTGGTAATAATGCAGTTACTTTATGGCTCTCGCTGGAAAAACACTGCAAGCTAATGACACCAATTTACCATCTTGACTGAACTTATATATTGCAATTCCAGTAGTTGAATCGAAATCCTTTCCACTTCTGATTTTTATGTTGAGCTCATTATCGCTTAATGTTGGCCTGGAAGCCAATTCCATACTATTCCACATATCATATCATTTATATTTATACACGAAGCCCTGTCAGTCACTATAAAACAATATAAACGAATTCTTCGATATCTAAATTTGATGGTCAAGGAAAAAAAGAACAAGAAGAAACTAAACAGCAGGGGATTTACTGGTCTACCTAAGAATCGATGCCACCACAAATAGAAGGACTAATTTCCGTGTTCACTTTTTAAGCAACAATTTTCTGCCTATCTAGCTACTGACATATATATCTACATGAAGTTGTACCACAACTCAAATTTTAGTGAATTTGGCACAATAATACCACTTTTGATATTCTTTAGCAGCTTCTCGTTTTTAGTTCGTTCCGACATTCCTAAGATATTTCCGCGCAGATTTTTAATCTCTCTAAGATTTTTATCTCCAAAGTAACAATAAACGTTCTGTTTTGACACGGAATCGTTGTAGGCAGATGTGAAGAATCCGATCAACCGTTAGTTTACGAAAGGGTTATGGTAAATGTAATGTTTACGAGACTTGTATAGAGCCACTGTTAACATACTTTGAGTAAATTTGCACAGCAAGTTGAATTAATCGATGGTTTTTATCTGTTGCGTCTGCAAAGTGTTTGCGAACAGAATGAATTGTGATGTAAAAGGTAAAAAAGATCAATAGACGATATGTAGCTGTTGTTCGCCCTCTTTATCAATTTTGCTCATTGGAGACCTAGTTACAGGAAACCACGTGCAGAGATAATGTAACGGAAAGAAAAACTCCTTGTCTGGCACAAAAATACTTTGTTTTGTCACAACTCTCGCAGGCATCAAGTTCTTTCGTATTTAAAGATTTAATATTTTCCAGAAATCAATTTTTATAGGGGGTTTACATTCAAGAGCTGCTAGGGGGAGGTGTTTGTTGTTCTGCATTTTATTTTTGATTTTGTATTCAAGGTACTTGCTAATAGTGTTTTGGAAAAACAGTTAGTGTATTTGAGATCGATTCGTTTCGTCTTAGGGTGTTACACCCACCCATCCCTTGAGTTTGTAACGCGATTGTAGCTGTAAAATATAAACTGTTCTGAATGATAAGTGCCCTTGCATAATGATTTTCTTTCTTCTTTGTCCATTAAACAGGGGGTGCGAGGGAGGGATAGCGAGGCTATAGCCCCCCGCCGGAACATACTAAACCCACGTCGAAAGGTGAAAAAGTCACTTTTTCGGAAATTTTTGGTTTTCTAGTACCCTGAAAGCCGTATTTTGGCCCCTCGTTGGAAGGGTTAGCCGTCCAGTCGGAACATTACAGGAGCCACCCCAGCTATTGAATGTTTAAATTGTTTCTATAAAGATCAGTGGCCTGTGTGTCTGTTAGAAAACCCAAGTTTCTCATACAACGACTATGTACGCAATCCCTGATTCAAGGGTCAAATGAATGGTAACCAGGGCACACATATAGATATGGTGATTAGCTTGCGTTAGCTATCACTGACAGTTATTCTCTTGTATTGCTGGCAGGAGATTTTTACTCAGGGAAGGAAATGCACCCTTTACAGTCTGATACGTGAAAATTCTTTTGGCTACACTATAAGATTGTGATAATAGAAGGTTTCAGAGACTCACTCTTGTAACGGAGAAAATTCATTTGTTTTCCGGCGTGGTAACAGTGTTTGCAATTTTCTAACTTGGCTGCCGTCAGTGTGATGAGATCGAGTGTCTCCAATGTTATTTCGCAATAAATCATTTAAATACCATTGTTATTGCTTGCTACCAGGAGTCAACATTTTGAGTCCTGTGCCGGCAATGAATGAATACAGACTGGGTAAACTGGATTTACGAAAAAGGCACCCAGGAAATATTGCTGTGCTGCACGGAGTGACGCGTGCCTTAGTGCCAGGGGGCTTGGCACCCTGGGACGATTGTGGAAAATGGTTAATTGCGCCATTTTGTATGGTTATAGTAAAGAGCAAAGAGGGCTATTTTACTCGTCTCATTTTATTATCATTTTAAATAGTTGTACGGGTGGGAAAAGGACTGCAGCCAGACTAGCTGTTTTTATGAATTAATCGTATTTTCAAAATAATTACAAAGTTTTTCACACACAATGTACTAAGTTCCCTACGTAAAAATAGTTTTTGCCACTGGTACTTTATCGAAATCCAGCTCTTTTTTGATATTACGGAAATTTAGCTTTTATTCAGCTCTGCCCCTTTGCGTATAGGTGACATGACACTCAAAGGTTTCCTTCCCCTAAGATATGTAGACAAACAGGCAAGACATTCCCCCTTCCCAGCCTTGGGGCGGTACTATCCAGAGGAATCTCGGGGGCATGGCCCCAGAGCGTGAGGTAGAAAGAAAGGAGTAGCCCTTTAAACATGAAAAAGCTGTGTAAATTCTGAAAATTTTCTGGGGCTTTGCTCCTCCTTTTTCCTCCCTTGTTGTGGTAGAAAGTAGCAATGAGAATCATTGGTCTTCAGAGTAACAATATCAGTAAACCTCCTTCAGTATTTCCTTCTGTTATGAATCTGAAAAACAATATCCATGGCCCGCATCTTTTTTTAGAGAGCATTGATGTGCCCTTTTCTCGTGGATTGAACCCCTACCCTCGAAAGTTTTTACATCAACACCGAAGTCTTAGGAATTTTTAAGTTTCGCACAAAAAGCTTCGGCGAAAAAACTGTCTGACAAAAATTTCACTGTTTCGGACAATATGTCGGCCAATTTTTCATTTTTTAGTCACTTATAGGAATACAACCCTAGATCCTTTTTTATCAGCTAGAAACCAAAATATTGTTGCATAAAGAAACGAAAAATAAATGAAAATTCTGTGACAGCAATGCAAGTTGATAGGAAGACCTACATAACAACTGCATAACTGCAAGGAAATGCTGACTGTAGGTTGAATAGCTAGAGAATGTTGCGTTCTGCTTTATTTTGTCCTCTTTATTCCACATGCCATATATGATATTACCAGGGACGCGGGAGAGGGGGGTAGAAGGGAACAAGCACCCCGCCTGCCTTTCATTTGGGGGAACAAGAGGGCAAAAGTACCCTTTTTGAAATGCAATATCTTTATTTCCAAGCGTTGATGTAATGCAACAGAGATCATATATAAGAAATAAGCGATAAATAAGAAATGTTTGATTGGAAAAGGTAATTATTTAGGCGATTGCATTAAATGTAGCACCTGATATTCCCAAGAGGTGCCTCATGAGCCTTATGTTTCTCGGCTAGATTTGCTCGCCTATGGTAGGGAGCGCCCTTTTGCTTACGCCTAATCTCGTCAGAGACATTGAGCGCGCGCCCACAACGCTCAAGAGCAAGAGAGTTCAACAAATGAGCACTTGGGAGTAGAAGCCAGACTTAGTCTGCGAGCGAACATGAAACTGGCCGCAGCGAGCGTGATCATTTCTCGTGTATGCGTGCATAGTTTAAGCGCTTCGTGCGCGCGCTCGAGAACATCTCTGACGAGATTAGGCTTTATATTGGCCCCCTTGCCCCGCTACCGTTCCGGCGTCCCTGTATATTGCTGTCACCGCGTATCATTGGCCAGGTTCTCATTTAAATGCACTACTGGGAGGGGGCATACTGAAGAAGGGTGACGATGCATGGGTGTGGTCAGTTTTACCAATAAATGGGAGATGGGTGTGGCCAGCTTAGCACTGAAAAATGGCAGCAAGCAATTTAAACCTTTAGAGAATGCAAAAACAATTCTCGTGCAGAGCAACCGCCAACTTCGGTTTTCATTACTTGTGTTTGCATAGTATTCTAAAGCAGGCACACGCGCATGCGCATTTTGGTGTCTCAGCTTAAACTGTGAGCATGTATACGTACACGCGCAAGTTTTTGTCGAAAACTGTCATATTCCTCAGTATGATTGGAGGATGCCCTGCTTTGCTCCATTTTCAGCTTTATGTGTGTTTTATGCTGCTTAGTCTGTGTTTTATGCATATTACTGTGCTATTTTGTAAGACAGAGTAATTGTGAAGCATAACAATTTCTATTCAGGGATTGCACCAGGGGAGGGCTAGGGGTCTGTAACCCCGTCAGACCATGCTAGCTCCCCGTCGGAAGGTGAACATCATTTTTCAGATATTTTTGACATTTATTTTCCCTGAGAACCTTATTTTAGCCCCCCGTCAGAAAAGTCCTGGCCTACCCCTGTTGTTATAGTGGTATTTGTGTTATCTAGCAAAAGCCTGCAAGAAAGGACGATCCCCTACTTTACCTACAGTCTCTTTCAGTACTTATCATGAGCGATTCTAATATCATACATTGGCTTAAAACTTTCGGCGACTTTAAACTTCAGCGAACGAAAAGTTTCAGACAAAAAACTTTCGGAGAAGGCCTCATGCCAAAACTGTTTTTGTCCGAAACTCTTCAAGGCTAATGTAGTTGCGCCCCTGTTACGATACTTATCTGACACTTGAAAGGCATTGTTCTGACTACCATGAACCTTATGATTGTGTGATGTACTACTCCACAAATTCCGCCATTGGGTATGGTTCACACTGACCAAGAGGGCTGGGTATCAGCACCAGCCGTTGTGGTGTTCGTGCACGCGATCTCCTACCATGGGCCTAGCGAATACTAGTGACAAGATACAAAGATACTCTTGCTATTATAGCAATAAAGTGTATAAGAATTCAAGGCTCAAAATCGTTGAAATTTAAGTGTAAGTTAATAATAATGCACGGCTGAAGTTTCATTAAAAGTTGTTGTGTATTCGAGGAATAGCACTATTTATAGATTAACTTTTGCACTATCGATACAATATTTATTGGTCTGTTCCGATCTTGCTGTGTTTTGTGATAAGTAAGGCATCAACAAGCCACGTTATGAAATAACCTTGCAATTGGTGTTAAGCAGGCACCCTCCCTTTCAGTTTTTTAGAAAAGGCTTCTCCTAGATAATTAACTTGATTAGGATTTTAATCTTTTTCTTTCAATTCTACAATTACTTATACTTATACTAGGCTTTTAGGATGTTTGAACTTTAATTTCTACCTTTTCCACTATCTTTCGATTTATTGTAAGTAGTTAAGTGGAGGGCCCCTTTGAAATCAGCTTCATTTTTGACGGATGTCCCTCCTTAAATATATTAAACGAAATGAAATGAAAATAAAACAAAGATCTGAATTTATTCCTTTGATTTTCAGGTGAAGCTACACCATAAGCACTTAAGAATAATTTAGGAATAATCTCCCGCTCAAAACCAAAATAATTTAAGAACATTGAATCTCAGCAGAAAGTTAGGTGTTCTAGTAAATATTTACATCTTACAATTTGTCGCTAACGACAAAAGACTGCCAAACCACCTCCGCACACAAGCGCAATTTTTGCCAGCGACAAGAATCGCTGTCGTTGACAACAAAAGGCACCAGTATGCGCTAGGTTCTAGCGCGAATAAAACGTCTTTCATTTTATCATAACCAAGCATTCAAATCATATGACAATGAGTTTTCAACTTATTAGGAAACGTTATTTGTCAAACAGATACATGGTTGCATAGCCATTGCCTAATGCGCATAAATGGCTATTGATTCCCACCAGATATCAATGGTGTGGTTGGTGCTGCAATGGCTATGAAATCACGAATACCATACCTCAAAGGAGAATGACAATAATTCATGACCCAATATAAATCAATGTATTTATAATTGCATAAAAGACTATGAAATAAATTTGTTTGATATACATCTGAAAAGAAAAAACTTTTTAATCTCATTTCTCAAAATACCGCACTGAAAAACCACATTATCGTATTTGAAATAAAGTGAATTATATGATCAGGGAG
The DNA here is from genome assembly GCA_018155075.1 of Cassiopea andromeda. Classification (NCBI taxonomy): domain Eukaryota; kingdom Metazoa; phylum Cnidaria; class Scyphozoa; order Rhizostomeae; family Cassiopeidae; genus Cassiopea; species Cassiopea andromeda. The sequence continues at coordinate 741,373 of WIPJ01000702.1, forward strand.
CTTGAATGATATGATCAATCCCCCCCTTGTGGACGTAGCCTTGCCAATCCACCATGTTATGTGAGGTTGTATACTAAGCAGTTCTAATATACCCGTTGTGAACTCTATTGTTGTTTATAAGAAACCTAGTTCAAAGCCTAGTACTAAAAGTTTCTTAATTTTAGTTCTAAAAGTTTCCTAAAAATTTCTTAATTTAATGAACTAAATTGCTGTGAAAGCGTATGCAGAAGTTGAATGTAGCAAGTTATTTATCGTGCAAAAAACAAAATGCGTCAGTGCGAGTTAAATTCCAAAGCAATATCATCCACATTGTTTTAGTACAGTTTTACATTGAACCAGGTAATGATTTTAATATGCAATTAGTCTAAAGTTTCGCTCATTTTCTTTCATTTTTATTTGAACATATTTATGCAAGCTATATAAGTTTCATATAATGTATGTTTTTCAAACCTACCTATTTAAAAGGAAACACTAATACTAAGAACAAAGAAATTATTATACCTAATTTACAATATAATATAATGCAAAGTCTATCAAAAAGAAACTAATGATGAAATTAAAGTCTTAACCCCTTCAATAGTTGTTCTTTGAATATTTTCAGAGCGGGAGCATTTTCTTTCACTTTCAACCTATTCCAGAGCTTTGCACCACGGAAAGAAAACACCTTTTGGCCATTAATTATTTTCAGTACCGGTATCCTAGCATCAGTCGGTATCTGATGAGCGCAGAAACCATTCTCTGTCATCTGAACATTTTATGAATAATTTTCTCAAAATTTCAAGGGCAAGTGAATTCAGAGACTTGTAAATCAGCATGGCGGTCTACTTTTTTACAAGTGTGCTGATAGTTAACCAATCAGGTTTCTGAATTAACGTAACAGCAGAGGCATCATATGGGCTATTTGGTATAATTCTTAGCTCTTTCATTGTAGTTCTAAAAGTTTCTTAAATTTTAGGCTGTCTAGCAGGTTGCTTGTAAAGTGGTTTCTTATAAAAAAACATGTACTAGTTCATGTGTGGTTTACTGTCAGAGTTGCTCCACCCAAGCGGTGGCCTCGACCCCATTTCCCAGCCTCTCAGTAATCTATAAAAGGCTCACCTTTCATTTATCGTAGATGGGTGCTAACAGCTGCGCATTGCCTACCTAGTGGGGAGCAGACATCAAAAGTGTGGGTATATATTGGTAATATATATTCGCATATCAATAAAAGAAAACGCACTGAAAAAATCAAAGCAAAGGCCTTCTTCATCCATCCAAATTATGCTGGGACTGGATTCAAAGGTAATCTTCTATTTCCAAACGCCAATTCTCTTTATTTCTGCTCTTGGTTCAATTTCTATGATTTTGCATTGGAATGTATTGAAACTGCAATCCATGTGCTTTATAACAGTTGCCTCTTTTTTCAAAATGTCATCCTATCAATTCAACTTAAATGAATATAGGGACTACAGAAAGAACCACAGATTGTTTTCAGATATTGATGTTCATACACTAGAATGATCAAAGCTAAATATCAAGAATTACCAGACTGACATCCCCACCGAGGAACAAAACATGGGATGGAGTAAATTGGTTCATTTCGTTGCTTATAGCAACACTGCACGCTTTTCAAATTACAATTTTACTCGATCCAGTACTAGAACTGTCTTAACTTTTTAGCGGGTTCTGCATCAACACTTTCTTATGACTTGCTTAGCGTATATGCTTGAGTTATGATGTTTCATGCACGCACTTTAAAGGGAAGTGTCAAACGCTGCATATGCATGTAAAATAATGATAATAATAATAATAACTACACGACACAAGGGCTTTTTAGTATGCAGCTCTACTCAAAATGCTCTCGATTTTACCTCCGTTTCCCCCAATTCTTGGAGCTTGGAGGGTGCCTCTGGGAGGACTTTTTAGTTCTGGCATGAGCAGTTAGTCACCAATGCTCTGCAGTGGGCCTCGAACCAAAGATACAGCTCTACTCAAAATGTGCAGCGAAAAAATTTGTGCAATTAGTATGCAGCTAGAAGATAGCGACCAAAATATGTAAGAAAGTATCAGTCAAAATGGTACAATTAAGTTTGTAATGATAGGCAAAACACAACCAGAAATGGAATTATGAGAAATAGTAGCTTTTATCTACCCTTTTCGGCAAAAGCATTGTCTTAAATTAGGCGAGCATGGGATAAGGAAAGGGCTAGATGTGAATTTTATTCTAATTAATCGATCAAATGGAAGCTATTTACATTATTCTAAGATCGATTATACCAAGTTCAACTCTGCTCAACTCAATTTTCAATTCCAATACAATTCTAAATCTGCTAGCATATGCAACGCATGCATACTAAATAGGCGTAGGTAATATAGGGAGAGCATGCTGAGAAGATGCAACGGAAGTGCCCGAAGCAAGAGCCCAATACCCCTTTTAGTCCTCCGCTGCGGCCCTTCACAACAAGCATGTTGCTCAACCATCTGCAACCAGAATTTAACTCTTCAACACAGTATCGCTGGATGTTACGTGCAGCTTAAATTTAGTCTTTAGAAAGCCCTGGTATGCTGTTGAATAGAAGCGAATATAGGATACCTCCTCTACAAGCTTGATAGTTTTTTCTGGCTTTGGTTTCTTACTCCGTTATTTCTCAATGCTCTCATACTTGGATCTATACTAAGTAGTGCTACAGCAACAAATATGAATTCATCGCATTCCCTTTTACAAAAGCTGTCTGTCTTCAGCCTGGAAGTTTATTAATATTTAGTCAAATCCAGCCTTGAATGCTCCTTAATTATTTCTTCAATTCTTGAGACTTTCAACTACAAAAAACACAGATTAGGCAACTGTGATGCAGGGAATAGAATTTCCAACTTTTGTAAAGCATGTAATGGATGCTTTCTCTAATATATTTCTAGGTAGATCAAAACTTTTCTAGTAAAAATAGTTTTTGCAAGTTATTATTTCAAACTCAGCCTGCCTATGTCTCTTAGATGTTTCATAATTTTTACCTGATTTCATCCTCATGTTTCTTATAGAAATTTATGGTATAAGAAAGATAACATGTGTTGAATGTTGTGCTTTTGACAGGGGCTGATTTGGCACTGCTGTATTTATCTCGTCCATCCAAATATCCTACCATACGACCAGCAATGTCACCTGCTGATGACGAGTGGAACAAACCTGGTACCCAGGCTGTCGTAGCAGGATGGGGGTCCACAACTGCATCATCAAAGGATTTGTCTCCAGTTTTGCGATATGCTGCAATCAAGGTTACCTCAATTTTCTCTATTCATTAACAAAGCTCTATTGTATTGCTTGGCATGCTTATTGCAGCCCTATCTCCTTTCGTTCAGGTTTCAATGCTAATCCATTGCTTCATACGTCCGAGACGTTAGGAGAGAAACTAGAAGCAATGAATTTCGCATCACCCATCTCAAACTATGAGCGAGGTGGCATGGTGGCTAGAGCACATGCCTCCCGTGCGGAAGGTCTACGATTCGAGTCAGACTCAATGCTCTGACTTGAATGCTCGCTCACTGTTCACCCAGCAGCAAATGGGTACCCAACAGGAACACTGGGGAGATAAAAGCGGAGAGGAAAAGAACTGGCCACCCTACCTCACATGCCGATGGCTCAGGATAAGTGTCCTCTCTAACAGGCACTCCCCTACGTACGAAAGTATACGATGGGACTACCTACCTACCTACCCATCTCAAACTCTTGTTGAGCAATACATTGCAGTGTCCTCCCGTTTCTCATGCTTCTACTTTTCCTTTCCTCACTTCTTCCCCGTTGGTAATTATTTATGAAAGTTTAAATGGTGTTATTGTGTTTGTTCTTTACGTTTTGTAAATTGCATACACAGTTTCTAAGTCCCATCTGCGTTGGGGACTAGGTGATTTAGTGTCTTTTCCCGCTGTGGATGGGACCTGTAATGCATCTTAGTTATAGTTTTAGTTATTTTTTTCATGATAGATAAAAAAAACAAAAACGAAATGGGATCGGCCTTACGGAAACTTTCTTTCACTGTTCGTTATTACTTGATGCTAATGCATATCGGTACTGTTGTAGAACATTCAATTAAAGATGTCGTATGCCTTTAGCAGTTTTTTCGTTACTATTATGTTGTCAGAAGTCAGACGCAAAAAACGACAATAACTTTCAGTTTGCAAGAACATGTTTCAGATATAACTTTATCCCTCTTCAGTTGCTGAAATACTAAATTGTTTTAATAGAACACACTAATAAACGTTGTAAAGTCAATAGAAGGTATAACGAAAACAATTCGAATATTGAAGAAAATGAAAATCGTTGAAAGGGCTAGAATCTGAGGGAGACCTCATAGTGCTGGACCTGTTTATTTAAATTGGGCCCTTCCCACAAAATATGTAAAGCCTCTTCAATTTTTAGTTGATGTTACGTTTTAGCTGAATCGATAACTTTAACGCAGCTCTCATCACAAGAATCTTTACATGTTTTAGAACTTTACAGGTGTTTATAAACGTGTGAATTTTTATCTGTGATATTTATTTTTTGCTATCTTTATTATAGTTTTATAATTATAATTATGATTCAATTCCTACCTTGTATTAAATCCTATGCTGCAGAGATATACCATAGAACAGCACTGATCCATTTTTCTTTTAGTATTTTTTCGTTTTGGCGTTATTTAGCATACAAACCTTGTTATTTATTTTTTTCGTGTACTTAGTCCCCACTAGCCAATTAAACATTCAGGATTCGTGCTGCTCCTTAAAATCTCCTTAAAAACTCCTTAGATTTAATTTTCATTTTTAAGGGCACTTAAAATCCTTAAATTTGTATTATTTAGAAAAAAATCCTTAAAACTCCTTATTTCTAATTAATTCTTGGGGGGAGGGGATTTTAAGCAGCAGATTTATTTAGGAAATGATTTGCTTTCTGTCAAGAACCATAAATGCAAAAATACTCCTTAAAAAGTAGTTTTTAATACTTAGAATCTCCTTACAAATTCCTTAAATTTTATCTAATAACTAGAGTATGAGCCCAGAAATTACTTTGTAAAAATGAGATTTATAATTTAGTTTGATTTTAGTAAAATATAATTGTTTCTAAAACCCTTTCCATTATTCATTTGCATCTTTTCCTTTTAGATCATTCCTCGTACGCGCTGCAATCATCCAAAATCTTTCAATAATTCTGTTCTACCGGACATGATTTGCGCCGCCGGACGAAATCGTGATGCTTGCTACAGTGATAGCGGCGGCCCATTGATGGTAAAAACTGGTTGCGGTAATAAAGACTCTTGGGTTCTAGTTGGCGTTGTTTCTTGGGGAAGAGGCTGCGCTCTGCCCCAGTACCCTGGTAGGACTCGTCAGTTTCTACTCGTATGAATGCTCGTGTGAACTTCCTTATTCTGCAAAGTGCTATGGCAACTTTCTGTACATATCCTATTCATTAGATCACCATTTCTATGTTTTTTTGCAAATGCCGTAATGCCTCGATTAAGCGTCCATGCGCTTATAAAATGTTGACTCTCAAGGGTGGGCGCTTATTCATTATTTTTCTGAGTAGGATGGACTCTTAATCGAGGGGGCGCTTAATCAAGGCATTACTGTATATAACATGGGGGTCACGTAAGAAAAGGATGCTATTGACTTTAAGCCAGGGACATGTCGGAGAATAGTCAGGGGGGAATTTCGCTTCGTATTTTGGCTGTGAACCCTGCCGAATATCTACAAAAGCGGGATACAAGCAGAAAGTACGAAGAGTGACTAGCACCATGCTCCAGCGCTCGAAAGTAACGATCGTTCACTTATCTAAAACGAGTAAAATTAGCTGAAGTAGGAGTAAAATGTTGAGTAAGTCGTTCTTTTGGACGAGTGGAAGTCTTAGCCTATGACTTTTGGTCTCACATTTGTTAAATTCACGCACAATATTTTATAATTAGTCTTTCAAGCACATCCTTTACGCTAATAATATCTACTTACAATTGCTGTTCTGAAAATAGTGAAGGAAGAGACCAGGTTAAATTCGCAGTTCACTCTACTGCAAACTGTGAATACACACTTTGCTTTTCTATATGAAACCAGTTTATAAGCAACCCAGTACTAGACAGCCTAAAATTTAAGAAACTCTTAGAACTACAAGGAAAGAGCTTAGATACTTTAGACAAATAGCACATTGTAACCGTTCCCTGGTTCAACGTAACACCGTACCAAAACAATGTGAATATGACATTGTATTAGAATTTAACTCGCACGGAAACACTTTGTTTGTTCTAAGACAAATATTTTTCTACATTCATGTTCTGTGTACGCTTTCACTGCAATTAAGTTCGCTAAATTAAGAGACTTTAAAGAAACTTTTGGAACTAAAATGTGGCCAAAGATTAAGAAACTTTTAGTACTAGACCTTGACCTAGGTTTCTTATAAAAAGACATGCATGTGATACACGTTTTTTATAGGAAAAAAGTTTATTAGAAAACGAGGCTCAAAATCTTAAGAAAATCTTGAGAAAATTACGAGGCTCAGTTTCCAAAATTTAGTGCTTTTATTGGCCAAAAATCAATATTTCGTCGTTATTGCATTCAAAATGTTAAAGATGGAATTTAAATTCAAGTATACATTATTAATAATGAAAGTGTTGTCCATATTGGCCATTTTATTTTAGTAAAAAAGTTAAGAAAAATCTAAGAAAATCACAGGCTCAATTTCGAGAAAAGATAAGAAAATTGAGGCTCAGGCAAAATGAAGGTTTTCTTTTAAAAAAAACGTGTACAAATAGACGGCAGAGAGGATTAGTAGAAGAGCCTTCAAGTCTAGTAGATGCCCTCCATTGCTAGTCCCAGAACAACAAACTAAAAAGTGTTTTTAGGCACTATATTCTTAACTATTTAATTAAAGTCACATTCTGCACTTGTACTGCTCACCTGCCCGGTTTGTTGTTTTAAGAAAATTGATTGTTCAAACAGATGCTACAGTGCGATTTGATTGATCATTTGTTATGTGTAGGTACATAACGAATGGTGTGATATTTCCCAGAATTTTATTTCTATTGATAAAATCGAATATTTATATTTCCTATTGTAAATGTGCATGCCACACCTATGGCCTCGTTTGTTCCTTTTGAGACATAAATATTTCAACGTTCGAAGGAATCAAGCCACGGCGCCATGCAACTTCCTTGCAGCTAAGGAGAGTTTTATATGTGAAAATAGAACTGCCTAGCTAAGAAAATTTCTAGCAAGCTTTTATCAATGTGAGTTTGGCTGCAAGATACATCGATTGTAGTTGGCAGAAATAAGAGGGCCTTGCAGTGGTTTAACTGTTATCAAGCGAAATTAAGATGGCTTACTACTGGGTAGCTAAGGAGGATTGGCTTTAGCCAATCAACGTACGCATCAGGTTTTAACGTGCATGTGCATACTTGTAATATTTTCAGGCAGACATGTATAGTAACTTTGGAGCCATCCACACACATCCATTCATGTACAATTTCAGATTTCCCCAATTTGAGGACGTCCAATTTGTTTTGCTCAATCAACTTTCTTCCGAAAATTCAAATGTTACAGAAATAAAATCTACGAAACAAAACGTAAAAGTGTTGTTGTTAGGCCAATAATTCTGCACAGTTTCATTTGTTTACTATTCTTTTTTGCAGGTGTTTATGTTAAAGTGTCGAAGTATGCCAATTGGATTTATGACATCATCAACCCAGGTATTTATTTCATATTTCATATGCTTTATTTGAATTATCATTTTAGTTTTTCCTTCCCATTTATTCACAATTCCTGGCCGCAGTATTTTAGAGTAACATAGTTATTGTATCATTAATCATTGTACCTCTTTGTACTTTTAGATTTACTGTGTTGTTACTTGTGAATGATTGAATAGAATGATTAACACATCATAAGAGTTGGAGTTCAGTTGGTTATCAAATATTGAGAAGGAAACACGCGTTGTATTTATGGGAGTTTTGCTGTTACAGCAGTCGTTGAAACCACCCCCCCCCTCCTCCCATTCTATGGCCTATTTCTAATTCTTGCTTATTTCTCTCGATATGTACAACGTTCGTACGGGTTTTGGAAAGTTATGGAAAGTTATGGAAATCGATTATACTATTTTCTAGGACCCGGGAAGTTTTGGAAAAGGAACGTTTTTCTAAATGGCTATTTAAAAGTTATGCAGTTTTCTTTGGGGAAATTCTACAATATCCTAAAATGGATATAAATTGATATTGTATGAAACACTAAATATGTTTTGCTTCTTAATTTTACAATTTATAATACAAAACATAATCCACAAAAAGCTCATAAAATATAGAAATGAAAGTAGCAATTGCCTATTTTTATGGGGTTTCAAAATGCAAATGAAAATTTGTTCCATGGTTTTGGAAATTTGGTAATTTGGCTTTGAAAAAGTTTTGGAAAAGTTTTGGGAATATTTTTAAAGAAGTTTGTACGAACTCTATATTTAGATGGCTTTAGTATATTGCCTCCATTTTTTATTGCTTTCTCCCCCATAGAGGGCCTAAAATGATTTGTTGCACATGTCACCTCACTCCCTAACCATCGACTAATTGTTCCTCATCATCAAAGTCAGTCGAATTAACGATGAGCGTCAAATGCAGCAAATCCATGCTCCCTATGGTATCTTTTAATTGTTTGTTTGTAAAAATGAATGTAGAAATATGTAACTAGTTAATATTTTAAAGATGCAACATTGACCTGATTACATCATGTCCCGTAGAAAACCTTTACCATCAACTTATACACCTATTTTTTATGAAAATGAGCTAGTTTTTGTCACCCTTCTATTCTCGGATGCTTAGTACAAGGGGGATCTAAATAGTTCGGATTGGAAAGTTTTTCAAAAGCTAATAGATAGGGGAGCTTTATTAATCGGGGAGGAGTAAAAGCTTCCCACCCCTCGTGACGACTGTTTTGATGTAATTATTTTTAGCTAAAAGAAGCAATTAAAAACTTTAATTAAATGCCATTATATCTTTTCGAAAATGTAAAACGATAAAGCTACATCCTGACATATAATTGACATGGGCCTTTGACACTTACTAAAATTAATAAACCTAAACATTCTGTGTTCAAGGAGTAAGGTTTGGGGTTGGTAGAAAAGTCTGAAAAATTAATAGGCATCTTCACCCGTATATTGAACACCCGAAAGTATTCTATACGGTACCGTTTGAGAGTTGATCCTTTGGCATATTTCTTTCTGCTATGGTTACCCTTCTTTCATTTCACAGAGTTCCCCTTGTCAATGTCGAATAATATGACATTGTCGGCTGACTCTGATCTTTCTCTTTTATTGATGATTAAAAACAAATGCTCATTTTTGTCTGTACAAATTTGCTTTTTCTTTAATTGGTTTTGATTTTTTGACTAAATCTTATGTTGTTACGAATACCTGAGAATATGCTGGAGAATTCGTGATGCAAGATTACTTTGGATTTGTGTCAAGAGTTTATAGGATTGCATTCGGCGGCAGATGCGCATGACATGTCAGGAAGTTGTTCATGAAGATCTCGTTTAGGAGGCTATGTTCTACGTTTTTAGTTCAATGTAAACAAATAGGCTCGTGATTATCTCATCATTTCTAGCCAGTTTAAAGTTCAATCATATTGTCTGATCTTCAGTCTGTCTTGTCGTTCTGTGCTATTTCACGGTGTTTTAACTATGAACTGTTAACCTACAAACGTTCTTTTTTTATGTAAGAAACAAACTCTCTGGTTTCAACCTGCATGTTTCTTATTTCTTCAAATTGAGCCTCAAATGTTTCTTGAATTCTTAAGACTTCAAACGATAATAATCACTCAGATTAGGCAACTGTGATGCAAGAAAAGAATATTCAGGTTTTGCACGGCATGTAATTGATGTTGTTTCCATTTTCTTTCTAGTTTGATTTAAACAATTTCTTGTAAAAACAGTTCTTTCAAGTTATTGTTGGAAGCTCAACCTACCATTGTTTCTTGAATGTTTCTCAATTTTTGCCTAATTTCAGCCTCATGTTTCTTATAGATATGTTTCGTATGAAATTACACTTGTATCTAAATGCATATATTTTTTCTTAGGACGCAACTCAATTCAATATAACAACTGTTGTTTCTGCTCAGTTAAGGTTAGAGTTTTACATATCTTTTGAAATGAAAATCTTTATTGTCATGGAACAACCCCATGTTGAATATCATCATGCTTACCTTCACACCTGCAGACTATCTCGATCGGTTTTGATATTTTATGAATTGACAGATGTATAACTGGGCCCTTTAGCAGTGATAGATTTACCGTCAATTGTAGGATACGACACCCCAAAATCATTCTTTTTCAGCCTGTAAATCGCTATTCCATTCGTTATAACCGTATTGTGGTTAGGTAATTAAGGATTACAAGACAAGTTATATCTCCAGGAATGGGTCAAAACAGATTTAATGAAGCCTCCTAGCATATATCTAAAAGGAATGAATGATACTTATCAAGACTGACAGGCAATAGGAGGTTGTTAGAAGGGCGTTTCCTATTTATTAGGGCTTTACTTTGATCTAAGAATGGCGTGATCATGAGCAGTTTTTTTCTGCACCCCCAAGCAAGAATGTCTTGGTCATTCCCTACAGCTTTGCATTTTAACCACATGATTGATATTTTACCACACTGGTGTGCCATCTTTGAAAGCATACTACAGTTACGTTTCTATGACTGGAATAAGCAATGCGCATTTAATTACCTCTGCGCATTTCATTACCTCTGCGCATTTCATTACCTCTGCGCATTTCATTACCTCTGCGCATTTCATTACCACTGCGCATTTAATTGCTACTAGAGCTACCGCCTTCAGTTTATTTTCAAATTTTAATTGATGTTTGTCCTCGGAATTATTTGCTTTCAAAGAGCCATTTTTCGATGGGTAAATTCCCAAAATTAAACAAGCGGCAGTGCCGTTTGATTGGGATTATTTCTTGTGAGGTACCCCCCTGACTAGGATTCATATGAGATAGACCCAGACTCCTTGGAAATCCTCTTGAAAGCTCCGTGCCCATCTTGATTTGTCAATAAATGGTATCAGGGCGTGGGTGGGTGGGCATATGAATCCTAGTCAGGGGGGTACCTCACAAGAAATAAT
>WIPJ01000702.1:753730-773754 GCA_018155075.1 Cassiopea andromeda
AAATCAAAACTGCATAAAAAATTATCGTTTGCTATTGAATTCTTGCCAACACAGTAAAATAATATCAAAGATACTTATCGATGTTAACCGCAAGTAGCTTTCTACGTCGAGGATATTCCACGAAGCAAGGTCAGAGGATTTCCAAGGAGTCTGGGTCTATCTCATATGGAGCCTAGTCAGGGCTGGGGACCGAGCAGGAAATAATTAAGGACATGTCAGAGCATTTGTTGACGCTTAAGCATTGTGACTAGTCGGCTTTTTTTAAGGTTATTCGGCACATTTCTGTGCACCAGTCATGCTCATCTGGATAATTTCAGTGATCTTAAATCATCTAATTAGAAGCGATCAATTCACTAGAATGCATGTTCATCCATTCGAACTGTTCAACTCTTAATCAGTAGATGATGCTCCGACTTCAAATTTCATTTGGTAATCTTAAAGCAGAAATAATACCTGTGTCTATTGTCTGTTAGTGACAGTAAGAAGTGAGTTTTTCTCTGTTTGACATCCTTGCGACGTTTTTTTCTTAAATTAAATTGTGCCACCTATCACCCAACCAATTGATTACTCCAAGTTTCTAAGAAGATTTTATACATAAACTTCATTGCATATAAGCAAAAATATAAGAGTTTTATAAAGAATCTACAGTATTTTAGCTAAGAAGTTTATTATACGGGCAGTTTTACACAAATCTTGGAAAATTTAGTATTCTGAAAGAGAAATTGCAATCAAAAGTTTCAACTGTAACTTCTACAATATGTCGATAAAATATTTCACTTCAAATCAGAGCTTTATACTTTGCATTGATAGTGCTCTCTAAGAGCTAGTTCATACGATGAGCCATAGATGACCCGAACCTATTATAGCATTGGTTCAGCAATGGTGCGACCGAAGGGGATGAGCCAGTGTTGAACCAATGGACAGAGTGACTGTGGCTCGAGCGGATGCTTTTCTGTGGTTTCATACGTTGAACCGAAGATGAACTTAACTACTCAAATTGCTAAATGCATAGGTTCGGCTCATCTACGGCCCATCGTATGAACTAACTCTAATTTTTGCATCTCCTTTAAATACTCTGACTTCGTGCTTTAGGCTTCCCTTCATTTACGAAATGGGATTAGAAGACGAAACAAGAAGGTATAATTCTTATGAAAGTTTAATTTTCATTGAACGAAGACTTTAATAGGATTATAATAACAAATATGCTGAATGAGCTTAGTATTTTGTTTTAGACAGCGGTTATACAGCAAGTTCAAACTTTTGTTTCTATTACTGTTATTTCCTGCGATGTTACTTTCATTGTGATGAAATCTTTTTAGCTTTATATGTAGTCATTAATCTATGCTTTCGTTTAAGTCAATTAGCTGAAATTACTTTGTTGGAAAGGGGTGGATCCAGAGCTGGAATTTAGGGGGGCTTCATTATCTTTTTCATTTGAGAAATTTCTTAACACTATCGCCCCCTGTTGCTGCGTCATGTTTTTCACCCTGGGTGAAGGTATTGGAGTTAGAGTACTATTGCATGTATATATTGGCCTACTGAAGGTTTTCACTCATTTAATTGGAATGAAAGAGATGTTACTATGAGTTGTGGATCTTGGTATTATTTATCATTTTAGATCTCTACCATATCTGATGATTTCATATCGCTTCCGTATGGACCTTCTGGCCCTCCAGGGCCCCGTGGACCACCTGGGAGGGATGGCAGATCCGGTATACGTGGACCACAAGGCGTACCAGGAGAAAAGGTGCGAAGGCTGAAGTGATATATTCCTGAAGTTTTCCAACATGTTATTCTGGATATTATCCTCTTCTTGCTTAGTTGTGTTGTCATATACAGTATGTAATATCTCTTTGTTTATATTATCTTTTTCTTTTGGCTTACCTGTTTCTTTTACTATCTTTGTTCTAACATGCAGGGTGAGCCTGGGCCACGTGGTGGAAGAGGGCGTGTGGTTAGTAGATTTAGTTCTTTTTATTTAAGTCTTGCATATCGATCTCTCGTTTGCACAGTGTTGTTTTTCGTCGTATCTTTTCTATATTGAGATGACTTGAGTTTAATTGCTCAATTTTGTCTTCAGGGTGCACCGGGAAAACCTGGATTACCTGGACCTCCAGGCCGTTTGGTTAGTAGCTGTTGTTGTTGCTGTTGTTGTTGCATGTTGTTGTTGCTTTGTCTTTGCTCGCAGAAACATTCTTGCCGCAATGATTGTTATGTGCAGTGTGTGAAATTGGAGGTAATTTTATTTTCTAGGTGGGAATCAACGGGAAAAGCTACCCCACTATGGATGAGCTTCTAGATCTTGCAGATGAATTGAAGAATTTGAAAAGTCAGCTTCAAGGACTTATCAGAGAAGCAAAACTAGGTATGAATATTCTGGATATTATCCTCTTCTTAGTTAGTTGTGTTGTCATGTAAAGTATGTAATAACTCGTCATGAAAGTATCTTCTGCTTTTTGCCTAAGTTCTTCCTGCTGCCCCGCTGTTCTAAGCTGCATTTTGTTTCGCATAGTCACAAGGTCTCATAAACCTCTCCATTGCGATCAGATGTCACCCCAACTATTAATTACTACCCCCTTCATTTCTCGACTAGAAAGTAAAAATGTATGCCTGTTGCTTTAGGGAAGACGAAAGACCACCCTGCAAGATCATGTAAAGACCTCCGTTCCCATTCCGATGGAATTCTTAATTCAGGCAGATACTGGCTCTCACCTAAGGATAATGGACTTCCATTTATTGGATATTGTGATATGGACAATGAAGGTGGTGGCTGGACGTTAGCATACAGCTACACTTTCACCAATTTCCACAAATTTCGTGGTTCTGACAACACAATTACGCCTGTACCATCATGGATGAAATCATCAAAAATAACAAGTCGGATTGGAGTCGTATCCACAAGACCGCCTCAAGGTACGAATTGAGATAATACCTTAAGTTTTGTTTAGACGAATGATGATTTCATCTTATTGTTAGGCTGTTGTTTCTAATTCCCAATTATTGCTTATTTCCTGTCGGTAATTTGGGTATAATTTTCTTTTTGTTAGATTATCTGTCTCTTGAGATAAGGCCATAGTTTTTGAGGATACCGAGGACTTTCGTTATGTCAGTGAAGCCGATTGTTATGCCAGTGAAGTTGTAATCCAGTCATTGGCCGGGAAATCTATTGTCATGCGCAAACCATACAATGCCTGCAATCATGCAAAATTATTGTATGCAAGAGCCTTCGCATGAATATTAAATATCTCATTTTGCGAATGACGGTCATAGCCAATGTTTACTATTACAGTCGAACCTCTATTATCCGGACTCTTCCGGACTCAGCAAATATATCCGGATAAAAGAGAGTTAGGGCAGTCGAAATATAAAAATTAATGAGTCCAAAAGATTCAGCGTAAATTGAGTTTTATGTACATTTATTTAACAAAATATGACAATTATTAGGTAGCTATTTAGAAAAAATCGAATATAGTACAGCAGTTTACATTGGAATAAAGTGTTCATGAGAAATTAACATTCATGAGAAAATCCGGAACAGAGATAAATGTCTGCATACTTGAAAAATCCGGAAAATCGAGATCTGGGTAATCGACGCTCAAATTTATTTTGCTCTTTCCATTCTAGTGTCTAGACGGTAGCTGTAAGCAATAGAAAGGTAAAATTAGTGTCTTTGTATATATTTGCCAATATTGATCGTTGATGTATATTTTTTCTATTTTAGATTTAAAAGATTATGGTGCAATTGATTATTCCTACTGGCAATTTCTTGGGAACGAGTTCATGGTTCAGTCAAACATTAATGATTGGTTGATATGCAAATCAAGGTCAAATGTGACAATTTTTGAACCAGTTGAAAAGAGAAGGAAATATACTTACTATTCCGTCATTTGTAAGAACATTCGAGATGTGACGTCAAAGTGTGACAGGAATGTCCCAAATACATTAGTTTGGACCGAGTATGGGCTGTCTTTAATTGTTTTGGAGAGGAGATTTGCGAGAGGGACATACTACAGCTGGGACACTGAGCGAACAGGCTGGCCTGTGCATGATCCATGCGCAACTACGAGACAGAAGCACAATAAGGCAATCTCTGAACCATTCGGGGCAATTTTCATCAGGTAGCAAGGATTTTGTTGGCGAGTATTCTATCGCATTTGAATTGCGTGAAAGAGCAGAGGAAGTGAAAGCTCCTAAACAACTGATTTCATATCATGAACCGAGGCCATTCATAAATGAAATCAGATCCAAGTCTTGGAAGCATAGTGACCATGTTGGAAGCAATTAATGAGAAGTGTCTTGCTGTGCCAGATTTTGTTCATGAAGGCAATTTAAATTTCATACGACATTAACAATGTATTGTAGAGTAGTATTGAATTCTTAGACCTACCAAGCCTTTGTATCCCAGATTGATGATAAAATTATTGTTGATCTAGCACTGGGGTCTCAAACTTGCCACCCGCGGGCCATGTGAGGCCTGTAGATCACTATTTTGTGGCCCACACCTGAAGAGAAAGTATAATACGTCTGTAACCAGCAGGAAGGGTACACCTCCGAACGTCATCTCAGCCAGTTCATGCCCATGTCTCTTGTCAGCCATGATCAAAGTTGCACTTCATATTAATATGAATATTTGAGGGTATTTTCTGACGATTTTTTGTGGACTCCCTATTGCGGCCGGCACCCAGATTGCACATCCTATTGCACATCCTATTGCACACCCAGAAACTGCCTCCAGGGGCCCCCAGGTAAACTTGAGACCCTTGATCTAGCGCAAGGAATGCTCTGCAGGATTTCTTTTATACTTCAATTAAAAATAACTACAAAATTAACTACAATAATTATTATATACTGTGCTGTCCCCGGCGTAGGAAGACACAAAGTCATCAAGCCTCCACCAAGGACAGCACGTATTATTTCCATAAATATACGCTCTTTTTCTATAGGAACAGAATATATAGAACAGGATTTAAAAGGAGATATGTTAGCATGAATCAGATATTTGATGCTAGCTTTCTTATGAAAGTTGAAATTGATTGAGTTTTTACAGGAAGAAAAATTGTTAACAGGTGTTTCGTGACATCCACAGTTTCAAAGTGATTGATAAACTGAACCATACTATTTTCGTATTGACTTTAGCTCCTCATTTAGTGTCAGTTTTGAATAAGTTCTACAATGAATTCACATCAACAGTAGATGTTTCAGGGATTGCATATTGAAGTCAATTAACCTGTAGACGTTGGGAACGCACAAATTTTCAATGGTCTGTCATTTCTCTCGAAATATTGTAAAAATTTTGAATTTTTTTATGTGAGTAGTGCAGATGAGTTAGTACCTGCATTAATTTGAGGTTTTCAGGACTCGATACTGCTAACACCCAGCTAATGGTAGCAGCTAATATACAGAGAATTTTATCCATTGACAGACCCACGTATCTGTCGATCGGTGCTGGATAACTCCTGTCACTACATCTCCATAAAAGGTAAAGGTAGTCCCGTATACTTTCGTACGTAGAGAGTGCTTGTTAGAGAGGAAACTTATCCTTAGCCATCGGCATGTGAGGTAGGGTGGTCAGTTCCTTTCCCCGTCGCCTTTATCTTCCCAGCGTTGCCACTGGGTACCCATTCCCTGCTGGGTGAACAGTGAGCGAGCATTCAGTCAGGGCATCGAGTTGGACTCGAACCGTAGACCCTCCTTACGGGAGGCATGCGCTCTAACCATATCCCCATGCCCTCTCCTAAAAGCGCCATCTGTGGTATAGATGTGCTTGGTTTCAGCATTTATGAAACCTGTCAGTTTTTATATCTTGCTGTTTATAAAGTTTTTGTAATATCAGGAGCTTGAGATGTCGTTTATAAATTGTTCAAAATTGGATATTGGAAACTCTGCTTGTGCTATTACCACACGATAGAATCTTAGCTAAACTGATCAAAGGGACACGGGGCTCGCGCAGGTCCTTGAAAGCGCTGGAATTTGAACTGTCTTTTCAAGGGCATTTCAAACTCCTTGAAAATGAAAATTTTTCCTTGAATATTGATTAAACTCCTTGATATTTGTGAATGTTTACTGTTTACTTCGTTCACAGCAATAAACAAATCAAACATTAATTTAAAAAAACGTCCAAAAAAGTTTAAAGAAATCATGCAAGAGAACTTGTGAAATGCCAAGAAAAGGGTATTTGTTTTAGTCCTTGAATAGTCCTTGAAAAATCCTTGAAATTTCTTATCTTGAATTCTTAACCTGCTTATCAAAATTGTGCACCATCCCCGGGAATATGGATGCAGACAAATTATCCCTCCTTATTCCTTAGTATATTCTATGTGCTCCCTGTAGGGAGGAATGGTTTAATTCTTCAGAAAACATCATAGCATTGATATTTGCTTAACTATTCTTCTCCATTGTATCAAACTAAAGTCACAAGATTTTTGAACCTTTGTTATTAGCTATAGACTGTAAAACATGTCATTGTAATATATACCAATGTAGTAAAAAAGCAATGCACTTTGTTATTAATCTTGATATCCATTAAAAGAATACTCCCCTTACTCACCAAATCGATATCAGTCAACTGGAACACTTTCATTGAGGGTTCTCCTAAAGTTATTTAATCAGTTGGCATCTAAAGACCCTCGGAGCAGCTTTCCAGGGTTGCATGCTGCAATTTTTATAAATTATGCCATTTATGTACTTTATTGGTTTTGAACTGAAGAAATTCAAATTCTTTGCCACCTCTATGAGCGATGTTTTATCGTATCGCGAAGAGCTATTTTCTGTCAGACTCGATGTTAAGGGGAGGCTAGTCTTCTTAATCACAACAGCGCCCCCTCCTTGAGGACAACCTTCCAGCTACTGACCGGAACCTCTATTTGAAAAGTTAATAATTCAAGTATAGAATAATAAGATGTACTACTAACATACTATATATTGAACGCATTGAGTGGTTTATTTTTGCTATAGCCCCGAAGGTTTTTGGTGTGATATATAGTCTAAATTAACAAGGAACAGGAATCTTAGACATGTAAATCGATTTTCATATATAAACATTGTCTTTAATTTACTAAACTGTGATTCAGGTAATACATTTTAAATGAAATCTAAACCCATTTTCCAAGGATTCAACAGGAAACAAATGTTTGCTCGAGTTTGTGTATACGTTTGTTTTTTAGATCAAAGTCTTATACACACACAAAAGTTGTTCTTTACTCATACTGTTTGATGACTGGCAAACCCTTTTAAAAACCAGATTTAGCCCTGGCTTTCAATCGATGTACTTAATATTTATATCAGAAAATATGACATTTAGATGAGAGAAAGGTTGCAATTTTTGTGCTTGATGAATGTAATTTGATGGCAGGTGTGCTGGCTATTTTGCACTGAGAAAACCACTATATTTCCAATTTGGCTTTTTTGCCGTACATTCAAGATGCTCTTGTAAGTGTGTGTTTTATCCATTTTAAAACACAATGTAACAACAAGTAGCTTAAGCACTTCATAGATAATATACATGCTTTTAAGCATTCAGTTTGTAATGCATTCAACTGTAATTACAATAGTGCAAAGCAGGTTTTACGTTATATTAAAATTTAATATACCTGTGGACTTGTTAAACGTCTTAAGAAAATTACTGCAATAACGCAGGTGGTAGACGCCAAGCTTTACTGTGTTGAAGAGAAACTAGTAGATCATGTTATGGTTTCAAACCTAATTTTCTCATGTTTTTAAATCCATGTCAAACACTCCTGTCACGCCAATGAAATAGTTGTATCGAGAAATCTACTGTTGATACTTATAATACTCTATTGTGAGATTTATCTGTTTATATTTTGATATTATGAGTTTTTATTTTCCCATAGCAAATGAGTTAAGCTACCTATAGCCAGTGTCCGACAAAATTCTTTGCTGCCTGCAGGTACAGCCTTCCCTGCCTGCACGGATACATAAATAAACAGATATATTTACTGACGTCCTTTATTTCAGTTATATTTCAACATATTCATAAAGTTTAACCTATGTTTGTATATGCTGATAGGAATTAGCAGATAAAAAGTAATGATATGAATTGAAACTTAAGAACCTAATGATGGTTGGCGCGAGCTGCCTGGAAGGACTGAAGTTGCCTGCAGGCGATGTCCATTGCGCATGTATCTTTGTCGGGCCCTCATACCGCATGCAACATTATACCGCATTGTGCACAACTTTCCATGCTACCTTAATATGCGTGCCTTTCTTATATGGGATCACATATCTACCGGGATAGCAGTGATTCAAATACACATTTTATTTATGAGAAACAAACTCTCTGGCTACAACTTATATCTTTCTTAATATTTCGTCAAATTGAGCCTTAATATTTCTTAAACCTTTCTTAAATTCAAAGACTTCCAATGACAATAACAAGCTAGATTAGGCATTTGTAATGCAAGAGAAAGGATGCTCAGGTTTTGTAAAGCATGTAATGTATGTTCATTCTATTTTCTTGCCAGTTTGATAAAAAAGTTTGCTAGTAAGAACAGTTTTTGCAAGTTATTATTTGAAACTCAGCCTGCCTGTGTTTCTTAAATGTTTCTTAATTTTTGCTTAATTTCAGCTTCATGTTTCTTATAGACATTTTTCTTATTACAAAACATGTATTGCATATTGTAAAAGCTGGATTACTCCATCCACCCTTAAGCACAAATTGAATTTCACACCCTCAGTGCGTTTATGAAAACTTCACATGAGCGAAGAAGGCATCCAAAGGAAGTTATTAGTAAGCACGAAGAGAAGGTGAAACATTTGCTTGTGTGAAGGCGTTTATGAAAACATAATCACGCAGTGATACGTGCCTTGTCGCGGAACGACTCTCGCACACCCAGCAATGTCTCTCATTACCTCCCCCCACTTTTGAGCATTCCATAACTATTGAATGATCCGTTGTTGTATAAGGTGCAGCATACATAGTTGAGTCGAATTTTGGCAACACGCCTCCTCAATGGAACTTGTATATGAGCATCACTGCCTCCCAATATCATGTTTCAGAATTGCGTGTTGCAGGCACTCGTGGTAATGCCTCCAGCTTTATCCCAGCACGAGCATTAAATAACATTTAAATGGTTACTTTTTTAAATGAAGAATATTTATATTGTTATCAGAGCGCTGCGTGTGATATTTCTCATTGCTTTTTGCAGGTTCAATACAAGAAATGAGCTAGTTTTGTTATCGAAAACACTCCACACTCCAAAGGTGATGTATACTTAATATTCATATAAACTAGTAAAGAAGAAGATATTTTATTTAAAAATTCTTACACAACATGGCTTGTAAATACTACAAGTTTAATGCTAATTAGTCTTTGTTCTTCTTCATAACCAGTCAGCAGAACATTCATTGTTTCACAAACTAAAGTGTTTTTCATTCTTTCTTTTTCAATGGAATTTGTTTGTTTCGTTGATATTACCAGTTAGTTTCTTAAATTTTTAAAAGAAATGCTAAGCAAAATTAGATATGTGAAGAAAGCAAGTTTATGGATCGAGCTGACAAATGTCTTTTGTCGAAATTAAACTCGGTAAAGAGTTGTTTGTCCAGGATAAACTAGCTCTTGCAGCCATTTGTATTGAATAGGCAAGCCTATTTTTTATCATTATGACTTGTAACTTAAGCATCACTTGCAGAAGCGTTGTATTTTGAGTACCTTGACTTAGGAACAGGGCTTCTTGGAAAGCTTCTTTTGCTAGCATCACTTCGCGGATTTTTATTCTCGTTTGCAATAATTGGAACAATTTCTTTCTTTTTGTTAAGCCTTGGAGAAGGCAAACCAGAGAGTCCAGTTCTAGTTCTATTGGTAGCGCTCAGTGGATTTAGTCCCTTGTTTACTATCTCATCGTCCATACTTATTGCAAGATTTGTCTTCCCAAGATCGTTCGTGCTGTATGAATGTACCATTAAATGGGGCGATTTCGGCCTAGCGGAGTTCTCTTTGTCAGACCTTGCAGAGAGAGGAGTTGGTTTTCTAGTCTCTTCTACAACCATATTTGGCAGTATTTCATCAGGTGGAATCACGTGAACAGTTCCGAACTCGTCGTTCTCTATTTCAAGTATGCTCATAACAGGCGTCTCACTAACAGAAATTATCGGATTCTTTGAGCTGCGTTTGTTGGTTTTTGGTGAGTGAACTTGTGCATGGATTTCAATAGAACTTGAACTTTGGCTACTAGTTCTTCGTAGTTCTGAGTACGATTTGGCCATATCTCGTTGTCTTGCATCTCTTGCGGAGTAAGGACGCCGATCTTCATAATAATCGTCATCATCAGAATCGCGTTGGCGCAAATCTTCTTCCGACTTTGAAAAGTAGCGCTTTGCTTTGGCCTCAAGACGTTGAGCATATCGAATCCTGTGCTTACTAACTTGTTGATCTTTTTGTCCTGATTTTTTGTATTCAAGTTTTTTATTGCTATGCTCAATCTTTCTTTCATATTTTGCCATTTTAGGGTCTACTGCTACTTCCGTGAATTCCTTTGGAACTGTTTTTGGCACTGGTTTTGGTGCCTGGCCCGTGGATGCCAAGAGGGTGCAAACGATCCAAGTGTAGCGTTCCAGTTCAGTCTCACATTTGAAATAGTAGCTCCCGTGACCATTGCTTAGAGAAAAGGGGTAGCGGCGTTTAGATCTTGGCACCATGGAGCACTTGCTTCCATTCGGTAGTTCAATAGTTTTTATAAGCTTCGTCGGTCTGGTTTCGTGCTCAACAGGCTGGTAAAACAGCAACCATTTTCCTTTGATTACAACCCAATAATTCACCCAATTATTTAGGCCCTCCTTCTTCATCAGGTGGTTTTGATAATAAACAATATTATCATAAGCATTCTTTGCTGCTGACGATGGCTTCATTGCTGAGCTGTCTATCTAGAATATGGGAAATAAATCAGTTTTGCAGAAATACTTTCAAGTGGGTGCTAGTGTGGGGCTTGGAGTGTGACTCCCTCAAGAATCGTAAATCATCAAGTAGATCAAAGGATTTGAGATTTTTAGCTACCTACTTGACAGAATCGATGTAGAAGGTTTCAGAGGCGACGCTAGCCATCGCAAAATGCGGACGATTTTGGGTGCTTCACCCTACAATTATGACGCAATTTGGTCGCCACACTCAATTCAAAATCTTGCTAGAGGTACCTAACATTTTCTCACCGAATTTATACGAATTAGAACATTTATCTTGGCGAGAAGTAAAGGGGGCGACAAATCATCCATTCCCCCGGCGTCACGACTGGAAGGCTTAGATTTATATATATATATATATATATATATATATATATATATATATATATATATATATATATATATATATATATATTTATATATATTTATATATTTATATATATCAGCTTACATTTCGTACTAGTCAACCTGAGACATCACTCCCCCGAAGAATATTGTCTTGCACTTGAATGCATTCAAAATAAACCATTGTAACTCTTGTCTTCTCAAACAATGATGTATTAAGATTAAACATAACGGATGGGTTGTTCAGAGAAAGTTAGATAAAAACATCAGCATGAAGAGAAAGAGTAATTTTGATTTCAGATCGTGTGCTCCTTTATTTACACATCCTAAAATTATAAGTCCAATGTTTTATTGGTAGCATGCCAAATAGATTCAAAGTAATATCGTATTAGTTATACGGATTATCAGCCCAAATGATAAAACTACTTGTTTATGCTACATATGCATAGCAGATCCTGGCAACTTATAATGACGTCTCTCATTAACGTACGTAACACCAGCAACTGCTATATGCAGTAGTGTCATCCTGAAATGATGAGAATTTACGAACTGATAACAAACAAAAATTTATAAGCCTTTATGATGCTTGAGCCGTGTATTGCAGTGGAAACCGGCATCAAAAAGAGCTTGTTTTTATAAGAACCTTGAGGCTAAAACTTCGTAGGCTGAAGCCCCTAAATTAGGAACTCCCAAAGAAGCTGAAATGGTGGAGTGGTTCTTGTATGATGGATTTGATGTTGTTTGACTTAAACATTCACGAGTATATATTTTTATAGGCTGTCTGTGCTTTTCAAGTTGCACAACATGTGATATGATTATTGAACAAGAATTCTGTTTTTAAGGTGTTCTCAAGAACTGTAAAGGATTCTTCTGCTGAAAGAACATTGTTAAGAACCTTGCCGGCTGGAATTAAGAGTGGCAATCCAATAATTAAGAACCTATTCAGGCCTCTCAGGGAAAAGCTAAGAAAAGCTAGGTTCTTAAGCTATTCTTAGATTTCAGCGACTTTGAGTCTCTGTATTCTTGCAAACTTTATTCTTGTAAAAAATGTATCAGCTAGATGATGTAATTTGATTTGTAGGAGAACCCACCCTAGAGCTCAAGAGCAGTTGTAAAGATTCTTTACAACAGTTCCTAAGCTCTTCGTTCTCCTGTAAATCTAAGTTAGGCTGTAACGTAGATTTTCCTACGAGTGATTCAATTTTACTGGAGTAAATGCAGTATCTCCAAAGTGAGTTTGATTCATTTATTTCATTAAATTTCTAGAATCAGAAGTAGAATCATAACGGTGCAACAGATAAATAATGTATGAAGGCCTTTTTTAATGTTGACTTGTTTGATGTGACCCGTTAGAGTATTTACATAATTGTTCTTCTTACGCCTGCTCTGTAGCAAGAAATGATCTGGCAACTGAGATGCTATTATCTCTCACTGGAGATGCTTTCGTTGCTACCCAAACTATGCCATGAAAAGTATGCTTCAAATTCTTTGTTTTCAAATTGAACTGATAATTCAACCTGCCCTATGTAGTAGTGTGATAAATCTTTAAAGATTTATGTTCGCTAGCTTCTTATCGCAGCTTGAGCCCACATGAAACCGTTTACATACCCACTCTGCTAATGCGGTTCTGGCTGTCAATGTTTTCCCTTGCATTATTCGATACATAATTCATGATTTTAATGCAGGATTTGGCTATTGTTGAATCTGTGGTTTTAGATTTTTGAATTTGGTTCACTTTTAAAGGTTTATTACTCGTTTTATGCTAACGCGATTAGGAATCAATGGCTGTTGAAAAAGGCAGACTTGAAAGTCTCGAATAACATTCTTTATAGTGTTAGTTCAATTACGAGTCTATACTTGTTTAATTGCAATGATAAGAACTTAGAATAAGCTCATTTTCTGTCACAATTGAACATCTGTAGCTCCATATTTAGCAAAAAGTTGCTTTTGATGGCAGAAGGAAAAGGGACCTTGCCAGATTGCCTTAATATAACATGATCATCTGGTGTTTTAAAATATTTAAGAAGGTTACCAGCAAGTCTCTTGCAACTTTATACCGAGTTGCATAATGCATTTAGTAAATGTTGCTTTAATTACTAAAAAAAAGTAAGAGCAATGAATGGAAAGCTGTTGACGACTAAAGTTATATTCTGCAACTGTCGTCAGTGATAAAAAATCCTATAATTATTCACTGATACAAAGCTATGACAAAAATGTCTTAAATCTATATATTTACAAGCTTAAGGACACCATAGAATAGATAAATTAACACGTACCAATGAAGGTAGGATCTCTAGTTCTTCGATGAAAGATAGCCTACGTAGTAATATCAATGTTGCAGTTGCTAGCAAGCATCTTTTGCATCGGTAGGGAAAGTTCCAGTGCACAATGTCTAAATGTCGATGTCTTGCAAGAAAAACTGAAATATGCTTTTAAGTTGAAAGTCCTGTAATGCCTAGCTACGCTTTTTGCAGGTGGTTAATAAATTATGCAGCGATTTTAGCCGCATACACATTTATTTACTCACTATTATTGTTATACACCTCGAGCAGCAAATTGTCCTCATTATCAGATTGAGAAGTTCTCAATATCGTCGCTCTTTCCCAATCATGGTGCAGGGTTACATTGTAATTTTACGACTATTGTGTCTTATTTTCGTTGATCATTTTATGGCTTTTGAAACCTAAAATCTGCAAGTAATGGAGCAGACGATATGCACCTAAATCCAGTTTCAGAATTTTGAATGAAAGAAATGACACCTAGTTAATGTTATCTAGTAAAATAAGTTATTTTCTTGTTTGCAGTAGACGACCATAAGATCAAATATCAAGTAATGTTGATGGATAGAAGTAAATTAACTTCAAATATGATGCATGATTTTGATAATAGGTTCAAGATTCAGGGACCTGCATATTTCCTACTCTGCAAGGGACTTTTTAGAGTAAAGAAATAACTCTCGTGTAGTACAAGGGTATTCACATCTCAATATATTGTGTTTTTTTAATAAGAAAGCTCTTTTTGGCCCAGCATTGAAAGTTTCTTGACTTTTTCACGATTCCAGTATCAAAACTTTCTTAAGATTTTCTTGGAAAAAACTTTTGAGTTTCAGTGATTTGCAGATGCACATTAACGGAAAGTGAAAAAGTTCCATATGCACTTGAAATGATGATAAATCTTAGTAAATAACAGAAGTTGAACTGTTAGAGGGTAGCCAACATCACATCACTACAATTTGTACACAGATAGATCATATTTTAATACATAAACTCTAAAAAACTTTCTTAAGTCTCAAAAATCCAGTGCTGAACTTTAACTTTTTTGAGCTGCTGAGTACTACTTTCTTATAAGCCACTTTCTTGTAAAAAAGTGTATTACAATGAAAGTAATGAACTGCAACATTCAAACTCATTCTTGCACAAACTTACGGCAAAACCAAATCTGTTAATATAAGCGGAAAGCAGCTAAAAAATACTTCAAAATATTAAAAAATGTAGAAAAGCCAATATATTGAGATGTGAATACTCCTGTACCATACGAAAGTTATTTCTTTACTTTAAAATCACTAGTAGAGTAGGAAATATGCAGTTACCTGAATCTGGAACCTATTATCAAAATCATGCATTATATTTGAAGTTAATTTACTTCTACCCATCAACATTACTTGATATTTGATCTTATGGTCGTCTACTACAAACAAGACCTTAACTTATTTTACTAGAAAACGTTAAATAGGCTGTCGTTTTTTCATTGAAAATTTCTTTGAAATTCATTGGTGAAACAGAAGATGTACAGGGGCGTCGAATCGACTTTGAAAGTGGAGGGGGGCTTGGTCACTAATTTCGGGGATAATCCCGGAATTCTGGTTGTCTAGATTGCCTACAGCATCATTTCAAAGCTTTTGGAATATAGACAAATGGAAAATGGCATTTTTATGGTACCTTCTTTTGCAAGCAAGTGTAAAAACAGTGAGACATACTACCCCATGTAAAAATGGGGAAATGGGGGCGCTAGTACCCCCGCCCCCCGGTTTTGACATAATTGATGTAGCACAAATGTAAACACCTTTGCGCACACATTCCTAGCAGCGCAATGCTTGCTACAACTGAAAGTAACAGGCAAATAGATGAATGGAAAGACCATGAACAGGAATTGAAAGCCTGTTGAGTATCTTGGCAACGACTATGTAAAAGTAGATGTGGCATGCACAAGCAAATTGCCCGAGATGAAAGTGAATGCCAAGTGCTTGTTTATAAATTATTGTAAAGTTCCAAGATAACCAACGCAAATCTCACGCCATGGCCTTCTCAAACAAGATCTGACTTATCCTCAGTAACATAAATAGCTCTATGGGATCATTAAAAAATTACGTAACGGAAAAAAGTTCCCATTTTGACCCACCCACCCCCTGAGCAAGATGATGAGAAAAGATAATCGCAGCCTCAGTTCTTAAAATTACAAAACGTAGAAATAGCCATTCAAAATTTAATAGAAAGCTCATTAAATTATGATCAATACCATTCAACATTTCATCCAACATTCCACAATATCCTGAAGGCATTTGTTGAGTGAAATGTTAGATTAGGATTCGTACGGGTTTTGGAAAGTTACGGAAAGTTATAGCAATTAATAATCCCATTTTCCAGGAGCTGGAGAGTTTTGGACAAGGAAAGTTTTCCAAAATGGCTATGGAAAATTTTTGGACTTTTGTTCAGGAAAATTCTAAACTATGCCAAAATGGATATAACTCGATGTCACATCAAACACCCTAAATGTTGTGTTTGTTATTTCACTATTTATAATGTAAAACATAATCAACCAAATAGCCTTAAAATATAGCATTGAAGATAGCACTTTATCTGTCTTTATAGGGTTTCAAAATGCAAACGACAGTGTATTTCATGGTTTTAGAAGAAAGTTAGTAATTTGGCTTTGGAAGAGATTTGGAAAAGTCTTGGAAATATGTTTAGAGACTGAAGCTTTAGCCAATATGAGTTTTCGTGCTGGAACATTGTTTTTCAAATAGTATATATTTCAACAAAAACGAATTGCTATATTCCTAACTAAAAATTTATCAAATTTGACAAAGAACACAGAATTCCAAACAGCAGCAGAATATACCGCCGAAACTCGCCAATAGCTCCTGTGACATAACCGGTACAGTAAGAACCCGCATACGAGAACCTATAGTTTTGGAAGGAGTCTGCCTGTGTTCTTGTGTGATGAGTTAGTTCAAGCAATCAGGGTTCTGCTTCTTAACACAGGGTCAAATTCAAACGCTAGAAAAAGGATACAAATTTTTTTAAGATAAGAAATATGTCTATAAGAAACTTGAAGCTGAAATTAGGCAAAAATTAAGAAACACTTAAGAAACACAGGCCTGCTGAGTTTTAAATAATAACTTGCAAAAACTGTTTTTAATAGTAAATTTTTTTACCAAAGTGGCAAGAAAATAGAATAAACATCCACTACATGCCTCACAAAACTTGAGCATTCTTTTTCTTGAACTACAATGGCCTAATCTGTGTTGTTATTCTAATTGAAAGTCTTTGAATTTAAGACACATTTAAGGCTGAATTTGACAAAATATTAAGAAGCATCCGAGCTGAAGCCAGAGAATTTGCTTCTTAGAAAGAAACGTGTAGTTGACCGTTTAGCGGTCAAGTACAGTGACAATAAATCTAACCTCCGAAATCTTTGAGTCAAAACGTTTGCAAAAATTAGATTTAGTTCATACTATGAGCCGTAGATGAGCCGAACCTATGCATTTAGCAATTTGAGTAGTAAAGTTCATCTACGGTTCAGCGTATGAAACTACAGAAAAGCATCGGCTCGAGCCACAGTCACGCTGTTCATTGGTTCAACACTGGCTCATCCCCTTCGGTTGCGCCATTGTTGAGCCAATGCTATAATAGGTTCGGGTCATCTGTGGCTCATCGTATGAACTAGCTCTTATTGCCCATCACGCTTATGCATGCACCATATTTGGATGACACATGAAAGGGGTTAATTGGAAAAATGACTGAACTTATTTCCCAGTTGACAATAAATGAACCGTTTATAAGAACCTAGTTGGAATGTCAAGCTGAAAAGGTTCTAATTATTTGAAGTCAAAATATACATTATCAGCCTGTAGCTTTTTAGTACTGTAGATGAATGTTCATATGTGCGGGTTTGTACTGTATTCCATTGGCAGCTTTTTCCGAACTCACTCAGGAAGCCTGTAGCCAGGTCTGTGTTTCAGGGGTGGCAAAATAGTCCTGGAGGAATCACGTGGTACAAATTCCGAGAGCTTGTTTCATATTTCATGTTATCACAATCAAATGGGCAATGTGGGTGTAGGAAAAGATTGAGTATTTTAGTATGCCGCAAAGACCAAGGTTGAGGTCAACCAAAATATAAGGAGATATCTCCTTAGCTACAAAGATTAAGCAACAATAAAAACTCCTAGAGGTAGCCTGCTGGCATCCTGTTGCCCAGGGGTGGCATTTACCACCCCATGGCTACGGGCCTGTCACTTACGTCACAGGTTCCAAGATAGTACCCCAGAAACATCTCTGCGAAGCATCATGCAAATGATGACAATTTCCATATAGATATTAGCAAATATATACAGTTTTGGCTTTTAGATTTCTTTTTAGCATTGGGTCGTTGTCGTTGAAAATCTCGCAGAATGACTCATTTTTGCACTACACATAAATAATTTTTACTTAGCCCCACACCCTCAAACAGGTTTTATTTAAAGGAGATTTTCCAAGTTCACACTATGCTATGATATAAGAATTGACTTGTGCCCGGTTCACCTTCCTCATCAGGCACAAAAAATGACCTGATGGCACAGGCTAGATTACCAACAAATGTGGGTTCATGAAAGAAAAATAACTACAGGCAAGAGGACTGTATTTAAGTTGGCTAAACAAGAAGAATTGATAAAGGTCGGACTAACTATATTTGTGTGTAACAAGAGCAAATGTCACCTTGTTGGATTCCTTCGCCTTTCATATACGTAGATGTGGTAGTCCAAAGCTGAATCTTTTACACAATTGAGTCTTCTATCTGATTGAGTCTGCTATACGATTGAATCTTCTATACTATTGAGTCTTCTATATGATTTAGTTGTCTATACAACTCCAGATAAGACATCGACTGCTGCAGTCAATGAGGTTCTACTCCAACTGAAGTGACTTTATCAAGAAGAGAACAGAAAAGAAAAGAGCAGACGTTAGGGGGCTGAGGGCCAAAGGGTCAAGCTTTTTCACATATAGTAAAGCTTGACCACACCCTACTTTAGCTTTTTGGGGACCACGCCCTTCGACAAACTCAAAATGTCATGTGGAACCTTTTGTTGTTTGATGTTGCTGTACATTGAAACACATGCTGTAACTGTTCTTAGAATATACATAGAGCATATACAGACAAAGTCACAGAAAGACTTCTGTGAAATAGGAAGCGTGAGAAAGTTGACCACTTTTAAATTTCAAGACCACGAAGTGTGGCAAAACCACTCTAAAATAGCTAAGGTGCATTTCCCACACTTAGGCCCGAAGATCTCCAGTGTGGAGCTTTCCTGTCGGTGTGGATAAAGCGTAAGCTATACTCCTTGGCGCACTGGCGAAATAAAGTGTAAATCTTGGTGCATGGCTCTTTTGATCTTTGCACCTCTGGTGTGGGCGAACGCTCAACGTTTGCGTGAACGTAAAGAGCTACTGGCGTACTGCAAAAAATAGGCCATGCCTCCAAATCAATGGAAGCAGGGCCTATTTTCCGGGATTTCTTCAGCGAAGGATGAATTGGTGCAACTGTAACAAAAGAGATACCGCGCTTGATAAATGGTAATATAGAAGGATGGAGGGAAATGTAGCAAATATTGGTAAAGTTTATTTAGATGTCTACACATTCGGTTGCCTTTTCCACAACGAAAACTTCTATCTTCCTCTGTGCACTGTGGTAAGCTAAGTTGAGAGGGCGTGTAAAGATGGCGGATGGAAGCAACTTATCAGCTGTGTTGCATGGCATCGATGATTTAAGACTGGTAGTTCTTCATCTCTTTTGTTAAGTATTATTAAACTTTGTAAGAAGTGGGGTTTCTTATAATTGATTTTCATAGTTAGCAGACTACCAAGAATAGAATGTGCAGTTAAAGATAGCTTCACAAGCCTTCGTTTTGTGCAAATGGGTTAACGCTGTAAAAAATGGCGTAACTGATGAAAAACTTCAATTTTGTAAATGAATGAATTCTATACAGACTAAGATCATTTATTTGACTTCAACATAAAAGTATTTGTATTGTCTATCACGTATGTGCTACAATGGTTTATAAATTTGGTTCATCTTATGTTCAATAAACAAGACATGTTGAAGCAAGTTGTTCAAGAATTGCCGATAAATTATAGTAATAATGATAGCTAATGCTTAAAGCGGGTAGCCTGCATTAATTGAGCTGTGGCTCAGTTTTTTACTACGATGCCACTATAACTAAAAATTGAGAGGTAATTAAAATTCCTGAAGTACAATAAATTAGAAAATAAAAGAGGATTAAGATTCACAATGGATATATGTATATATATATCAGGCCCGTCGGAACGAAATTGATATTGGGGGGGCTGCGAGCGAAGCGAGCTAAAATGGGGGTCCGGGGGCTTCCCCCCGGGAAAATTTTTCAAGACCACGCCCTTTTTATCGCTGGAAACGCCCTTTCTGTACAAATTACACAATTCAAATGATGTTGAAATGACGTTATTTAGATGTTTAATTGACAACGAACACTATTT
>WIPJ01000702.1:775130-789189 GCA_018155075.1 Cassiopea andromeda
TATATATTTATATTTATATATATACATATATCTATTAGCAGTCATATATATTAAGTCATTTTAAAGTGCTTTTCTAAAAAGGAGCAGACTGTTCAGCTCTGTTGTTGATGCTGGTAAAGCATTCCAAATTTTAATGGCCCTTGTTTTAGAAGTTCTAATTTGCCATATGTTAATTTTCTGTGAGATGTAACTTTTCCCCTTTGCTGGTCTTGTATTGTATCCATCCATATCAGTTGAATACTAGAAACATTCCTTTAAGTACAGTGGTGATGAGTAGGATATATTACAGCTATAGTTAAAAATAGGCCATGGTATACGAGAAGGTGTAGTATTTGGTTACAGAACATTTCACTGTTCATGTGATGTGGGCTTCCTCAAATATCTCAAAAGTGTGCTACTAAATTTTCCATGTTTCCACGACAGATTATGTCTTGAGAAATTACCTCATGTGATCAGCCACTCTAAATTAATTTTGCTTCATAGATAAGATCTGAGGAATTAAAATGATTTTTTACTGAATTACATTAAATATTTTTGCACCATATTCTTGAACATTTTGATCCTTGTTCTTGGTAGCTCCCTACCTTAATTTACAATGTTCTTTTTCAATGCATAATGGGTTGTGAGAAATCCTTTTTTGTTGTAGGAAGAAACACCAATATTGAAGCCAAGTGAGAATGGTATGTTAATATTATAGCTTTATTAACAAATAACTTGTTGGTGGATGAAAAAATAATTGATGATCAGTTTAATCTTATTGTATTTGAAAAGTGAAGTATTCCAATAAAGTATAGTGGTATAATTTTAGGATAAGAGAGCGCAATTGTAGGAAAATGTGTTAGGATTCATGATGGGTTTTTTGGTAGGTTTAATGCATCTTTCATTGATTCTTAAACTTTTATCTGCAGATGTGGGAAGTGATATTTGTCTGTGCTCCATTCCATGTCATTTGTATCACAATTCTGGCAGTCTATTTTTGCTTTTAAAACAGTTTAGAACTCCATTATCAACTTTAAATTCAACAAAACACCCAAATAGACTTTGTTCAGGACCTTTTCCAAGTTTTTGAATTGCAATTTTGAGATTTGCAACAACAGTTGCTTGGCAGGAGTGTGTTGAAAAAGTGTTACATGTGTCACAATGAAAAGAAACAGCAATTCAAGTACAGAGGCATAGTACCCATTATTTTCTGAGACTTGAGATGTACAAGAACCAAAAAAACAGGCTTTAACTCTTGTTGTGAAATTTGAAATTTCATCACCTCCAGTTTCCTTTTACATGGAAAAGACCTAGTTGATATTTAGCTTAGTAGAATCTGCTTGTAGTAGATGTGCAACAGATCTTTTGACTCACTCATGCTTTTCTTCAAAGTATTGGGGATTTCTAGATCTCCTTCATTTCTAGATGTTCTCATTGCTATGCATTCAGTTGGCATTTGTGGATCAGATGTCCATTACTGGAAACGAGGTGCTATTGGTGACTTTGTTGTCAAAAGTCCAATGATCCTTGGGCATGAATCAAGTGGCACAGTAGTTGATGTTGGGGAAAAGGTTACAAATTTAAAACCAGGTACTTAATTTATGTCTATCAACTGGTAAACTGCAATAGAATTTATTATGGTATGCTTCCTTATACTAAGAAATTATGATCATTTGCATGTGTTTCATCTATCAATGTTATTTCTAGTTGAGTTCTTTTCTACCTTCTAGGTGATTGAGTTGCCATTGAATCAGTGTTTCGTCTATCAATGTTATTTCTAGTTGAGTTCTTTTCTACCTTCTAGGTGATCGAGTCGCCATTGAATCAGTGTTTCATCTATCAATGTTATTTCTAGTTGAGTTCTTTTCTACCTTCTAGGTGATCGAGTTGCCATTGAACCAGTGTTTCATCTATCAATGTTATTTCTAGTTGAGTTCTTTTGTGCCTTGTAGGTGACCGAGTTGCCATTGAACCTGGTGTTCCATGCCGTTTTTGTGACTTCTGTAAATGGGGAAAGTACAACTTGTGTCCTGACATAAAGTTTTGTGCAACACCTCCATATCATGGAACACTATGCAGATATTATGTCCATGCTGCTGATTTTTGTTATAAGCTTCCAAGCCATGTCTCATTTGAGGAAGGTGCTTTATTGGAGCCACTATCTGTTGGAGTTCATGCTTGTAGGAGAGCAGGGATTTCAAATGGTCATCATGTTTTGGTTTGTGGTGCAGGTATTTCTTGAAGATTTTTCTTTTGAGAAAGTTCCTATTCATATCTTATATGTTAGCAGACAATTTGAGAAGTAAGTAATCAAAATTATTGTTAAACAGTAAAAGCAATGCAGAAATTAAGTTTTTCATTGATATTCATTTGCAATTCTTTGCTTAATGGAAGATCATGGAAGCTATTTGTATCTGTTTGATAGAAAAGAACATTCTTTGAGCATAAATATACAAAGTGAAGTATAAGAAGGGTGGGCAAATATATTGTTAGTAAGTCGTTGTGGATTTGGTGTTTCTGGTGGAGTCTAGTTTCTGGCCATTCACCTTTGTTACATTTAACTAATGTGTCCTATCAACATGGAATTATGTATTCTCAGTGATGGCAAGGGGAATCTTACATTATTGTTTGCACATTTCCAAGTTTTGTGCTGTGTATGATTGAAACAGTGATATGTCTTTTTCTTTTAAAGGCCCAATTGGCTTAGTAAACCTGTTGACAGCAAAGGTGTGTGGAGCAAGTAGAGTTGCAGTGACAGGTAGAAGATATAGTGCATATTTATAGATACATATTTTGTATGTTTGTGCCCAAAAATTCTAAGATTGCCTCAGTCAAATGTTGTGAGGGATGTAGGAGGAACTACCCAAAAATATGTTCATATCATTTGGTCAATTTTGCAATTTGAACCATTCAGTAAACTTGAAGAAGTTGACTGCTTTTTAGTAATAAGACTTCTTTTTAATAATCAAGGCTTGTAGTTTCTATGACAAAAAGCAAATATTAAATGGGGACAATAAAGAAAAGTAGAAAACTGCTGTGACTCCATTATCCAGGCATCTAAAAGGAGTGGGGGCCAACACCCTTTATAATACTACACCCCCGATAATTATCTTTTAAGTCCATCCCTGAGGATTGCTGCTATTATTTCAATCCAAATTGATCATAATTTGTATGTTGTGTGGGGCCAACACCATTCATATTCCTACAGCCCCCAATAACAATCTTTTAAGTCCATCCCTGAGGATTGATGTCATGGTTACAATGCAAATTGATCATAATTTGTATGTGATATATTCATGTAAATATTCCAATTCAAATAAACCCTTGTCCACAAAAGAATTCTAATTCATAGAAATTGGTAGAAGTTGGTAGATTGAGATTAATTGAAATTGGTAGAAGTTAATAAATGAGTATAAAGAATGAGATAGGAGTAGGGTGCATTGATGTTTTGCATAGCCATTATGAATTTAAGGAGCTCTTGCCCTTTCACTAAAAATGACCTGTTCCCTTGATGGCCTGGTACTATTACAGTGTAGTATTCTACTAGAGCATTTCTTGACTCTAGTATGTTGTGCATATAGAAAATTTAACTTTCAAATTATATTTTAATGTTCTTCATAGATATACATGATGCAGGCTTTGTCGTTTAGCGCATGCGATCGTACGCGCACGCACCCACACACAGGCAAATTAAATTGCGCGTGCAATTGATCGCACTCGTAAAAAGGTCCTCTTGAACGTTTTCTGGTGACTTCAAATTCCGATTTCACCATTTTGGAAAGGTAATGGACTACAGCTTATCTTCATATTTTACAATCTAGCATGTTGACCACAATCATCATTTACTTCCAACTTTCAGGAGCGTCATTTTGTCTGATGATGACGAATTTCTTTTGGTGTTTATTGTTTACACTACGGTAGTTACCTTGTTAGATCGAATCGATTTGAGTACTTTTATCTTTGCTGTACCGTAGAATTCTTTTCTTTGTTTTTTAATTTGATTTGACCGTGCGTATGCAAAGATTTTTTAACCAGTGCGATCGCACGCGTAAAGTCATTCGCGCGCGGTAATTACATCACGAACAATATTTTTCTGATGACAAGGCCTAATGATGATGTAAATATTATCAACTTACATATATTTGCCTCCTTTGGAGTCTAGTGCAGGATGTAACAGAAAAAGCTTATTTTGGTTCTTGTAATTTCTTTCCAGATTTAGATGAACATCGTTTGCAAATTGCTAAGAGTTTGGGGGCAGATTTTGTCTTCAAAGTTGGGGGATGTGATTCAAAAACTTTGGCAAAGCAGATTGAAGCTGAATTTGGAATGGCAGATCGTACAATTGAATGTACTGGGGCAGAAAGCAGCATTCATACTGCCATATATGTATGTAACTAGACTTACATATACTCAAACATCCCCCCCCAATTATTAGTTTCGAAGATTGTATGCTAGTTATAAAGTTTCTTCGGAGGCTTGTACAGTCAAATCAATACTTTCTATTATTCTCTGCCTCAGACTTTTTGGTGTATGAAAGAAAGAGTGAAGGTTGTGCATCTAAATATGCATGACTTCTATTTTGCCAACCCCCAATTATTCCAACCCCTTGATTATTAGTTTTCAGAAAAATTCAGCAACTCCCAATTCAGAAACTAAATAGAAAGTGAAGGGGGTTCCAAGAAGGTGGGGGGGCTGTAGGTCAACAAAACTACTATCTTTAAAACAATTGTCTTTTCAAAATTGCTGGTTAGCAATAAATGTGGGGGAGGAGACTGAAGCCCCCAGCCCCCAGCCCCCCAATGGTGCTTGCTTGCAATTATTCCCATCGAAATGCAATGCTAACTTCATATTTCATTTTTGCAGTTCAAAGGAGTGTTGACAAATGCTTCCCTCTGCAGAATTGCATGCCCTATGAGCGGCTATTTCCAAGTCTTGTTTTCCGTACGGGCTAGGTGCTTATGGAAGATTTGTGTACTTCCAGAATCCTAATATTTGCTAGCAAAGCTATCTTATATGGAAAGAGCGGGGGTGTAGCTACAGGGGAGATGAGGGAATGCCGCACCCCCAACATTTTGTAGTTTGTCATTAAATTTGCAGTACATCCAGGGATACCGGAACGGGGGCAGTGGAGGCACTTGCCCCTTTTGCCCCAGTGGAAGGGGGCAAGAATGCCCTGTTTGTCAAATGGTTCTTTTGGAAGAGCTAGATCAAGGAATATTCTAAAGTACAATCCTGCCATCAAAGTATCGTCAAACTTTCGAATTTGTCGAAAGTTATCGTACAGTGTTTATTTGACTTCAAGTGCTGCGAAGTTAAACTTGTTTACATGACTTTAGATGCTTTTCTTACACAATGATCACCTTTTATTACAATATCAGCTCAGATAATTTTCTAAAACAACTCCTTTTTGGTTCATGCCTAGCATATCCCGCAAGCTATTGTTATTGGTTGCTGTAAGTCTAGGGCGTGGTCACTAAAAGGGCGTGACATGGTGCCTCACAAGAGAAGGTGCCCCCTCGCCCTGATGTGCATCCGGCACATCAGGTACATCAATATGAATAGTGCTAGTTGATGTTGTATTGCTGATGAGACGAGCATTTTTTGTCGGCAAATTGGGATTGCCACCGCTTGAGCAATTTATCTTGGGTACGCCCCGGGGAAAGGCTGTGAATTGCAAGAAGCACCTTACTCAAGCTTCTAGCTACAAGCATCTCTCCATAAATAGACTCTTACCCATGCAACAGTCCTCATAGAGCCATATTTTGTCTAAATAGTTGCTATACTATCTATGCAATGTAACATGTAATGGTTATTCAATTTTAGGCTACCAAATCTGGTGGGATTCTGGTCATTGTTGGAATGGGAAAGGCAGAAATTAACCTTCCAATTGTGGATGCGTTAGTGCGGGAAGTCGATATACGTGGCATTTTTAGATATGCAAATTGGTATATCTCTTTTTGCTTTTTGTTTTTAGTTAATTTTTGTATCAATTCTAGAGAAGCTATCCAGTTTTAAAATACCTTCATCTACTTTCGAGCTGAAGGTTAATAGTTGGATGGACGGCGATAGAATTGTTGCTTACATGCAATTTTTCGTGCCATCTTAAAACTTTTACGTAGATCTTGCATAGATAAAAAATGCTATGGATAATGTTTTCACAAAAATAATAACAATATGAAAATCGTTTATAGTACGAAGTTTTTTCTTTCGTGTTGATTAAGAATTTCAACCCAATGAAATTGAATTTGTGCAATTGAGTACACTTCTAGAACTCACTATTTTGCCTAGTTGTAGACTGAAGGAGTCAATTAGTCAATTTACCAACCAATCCCACTATGGTAACACTAGCAAATCCATTAAAAGTGGCTAAGAAATGTTTCGACCTTAAAGCAACTCACCTGTAATCACGAAGAAACTTTGATTGTACTCGTCTCCAGCTTGGCAATGGAAATACGCCTATTGTATTTCCTCTCAGACACCTAGATGTTATTTGGTCTGAGCGAATAAAGAAGGAACAATCAGCAACAAGCTGACAAAGGACAACCTTATCATATTTCTTGTCTTACGTAGATAATATTCTTCTTAAAATTCTTGATTTTCCAAGTAGTCCTGTCTTTTGTATCACCTGTAGTTTTTCATCAATTCCAGTCTTGTCCAGATAGACGGAATTACCGGAGGGTGTAGGAAGTGCGGTACTCTCCAATAGTGTCACAACATTGGTAAATTCTGCAATGTTTTTGTACGATTCAGTAAACTTCAAAATATTAGCTGTTTCTTGTAGGATTGCTTTTTAAGTCAATGCTTGAGGCTTCTACAACAAGAAGTAAATTTTTAATAGGACAACAGTGAAAGAAAAAATGGGCCTGACTTCATTATCCAGACAAGTGAAGGGTGTGGTGGCCATAACGTTTCATAATCTTACACCCCCCAATAATTATCCCCAAAATCCGTCCCTACTTCTACATGTAGCTGGAATTTGTAGATAGCCAATAATTGACGCAGAGTCCAGAAAAATTCACGGTTCCACGGCTGTGAGCCGAAGGGAGGTTGCTAGAATTTATGCAGGTTTTAAGAAAGGCCCAGCAGTTTATAAAAAATCTATCTTGAGAAAACTTCTGATGCATGCGAATGAGGTGATTTAGCATGAGGAAAATGGAGGAACAACATGGTGAATTTCATATCGATGCTGTATAGTGAGGAAGGTTATACGTAACAAAGTTACTGCCGGAGGAAGGTTTGACTTTTTCTGTACTCTGAATTTACGTCCAAGAAAAGGGAGATGATTACTGTAAATCTTTCTACATGTCTTCAATAGCATCAAATTAAAATTATTTCATTATCCCTGTTGTTTTGATCATTTAGCTATCCGACGGCATTGGAAATGATCAGTTGTGGAAAAATTGATGTGAAACCACTAATAACACATCGATTTGACCTTGAACAAGCTGTTGAAGCTTTTGAAACATCAAGAACAGGGAAAGGTGGGGCGGTGAAAGTTATAATAAAATGCAGCAAAGACCAATCCAAATAATATGCTGAGTCAAAATGAACATATGGCTGAATCAAATTGTAAATTCAAATTGGAGAAGTTGTATGAATTTATTATAAGTAGTTGTTATAAGTAGCTTTTATGTATAATTTGTTATTTTATACAATGATCTTGATTAATGTTTTCATATCATTTTTCTTTATTCGCTCTATATTTAGTGCTATAAATCATTGGAAAATTTATCAGCTGGCCACCTCATGCAAAGGCAATAATAAGAAGTTATTAGGTGGGATGTATAATCTGTTTAGAAAGGTTTTTCGAAGTGAAAACAATGACGTTATCGAGTAATAACGCAGTACAATACCGTCATACTTTTCAGAATGTCTGGCGAATGAATTGCTTGTAATTTTATATAGAAAATGAATGATACTGTGACTGGCTGTTTTTGTTTAGACGTAAGTGTTATGCATCCTAAAGTGTGGAAATTGAGCCTCGTGATTTTCTTAAGATTTTCTTACGATTTTCTTAAGATTTTGACCATTTGAGCCTCATTTTCTTACAAAAAAACGTGTATTTACAATCAACCACTTTGAACCTTGTGTCATAAAATTGTGTCACGTGAAGTTCCTCTCAGCTCCAATAAATTGATATATTTATCAAGCTCACGTGCTCACTTTAGTCTTACTGCCATCTTCTTTACTTGGAATTGCACTACTTGGTGAGGGGTGGGCGGCATTATTTGACTTTGGGGACTCCCCAATTTCTTTCTAAGTTGTTGTTGTTGTTGACCCAAGCCTCACTTTGCAAAACTCAATGCGCATGTCCCTCAGTATCGTGCTGATGCAACGCTTTGTGGCCCAGGAAGAACTTATTGTCACAACTTGTTAGATGTTAACAGTTGCTGGATCAAGACTGAGGTGGTGTTTGAACTTTCTTTCAAGATACAAAAGGAAAGAGATTTTCTTTTCAAGCAGCAAGCATCGAAGATCTGCATTGCTTACAAGGATCATATCTTCCTTCGATATGGGTTCATTGGATAATACCGGTAGTGAAAAGATGTCAATCCAGGACAGATTAGCTTTGATTACCAAAAACCTGCAGGTATTGAAATTTTCATGTTTTCATCTGTATGTAATGGTACATAATCAGTTCTTGCTTGAGAAATAAGGAGTTATTGAAAATTCTTTCGAATTTAGGTCACCATGACTGACTAAATGACTGACTAGATGCTTGAAAAACTGATGCAAGACCTAAATAC
The DNA here is from genome assembly GCA_018155075.1 of Cassiopea andromeda. Taxonomy (NCBI): domain Eukaryota; kingdom Metazoa; phylum Cnidaria; class Scyphozoa; order Rhizostomeae; family Cassiopeidae; genus Cassiopea; species Cassiopea andromeda. Next base: position 783,857 of record WIPJ01000702.1, read on the forward strand.
TTTCGGGCTCAAGAAAATTTTTATCCATGCAAGAGTTCAAACTATAAGTATTCCCAAAGAGCTGCTACACATGCTTTAGCAAAATGCCTTTTGTGCAACTATGCAGTTGTTTCGCCTTGACTGCACGTGTGTTTTGAATTTTATTTTTGATCTTGCTGCTCAGGCTATCTTTTGCCTGTTCAGTTTTATCAATTTGGAAAGCCATTGTTGAAAAACTAGCAACCAGAGGAGGATATGCAACCTATTTTTTATGGAAACATACTCATTGTATCTCTTTTCTGCTGTCCATGTCATTAGAAAAGGAGTGATTTATTTTTTGTTTTCAAATAGATTTTTGAGCTTTAGTTTCACTCAATTTAATCTCAGTCATATTTTACAAGGAAAATGTTGCTTTAGGAAGTTATTGGGATGGAGAGAATAAAGCCAATTTTGGAGAAAGGCCATTTATCACTTTACTGGGGAACAGCAACAACTGGAAAGCCACATATTGCATATTTTGTACCTATGACCAAAATTGCAGATTTTCTGCATGCTGGCTGTGAGGTGTGTACAGATTTGTTTATTTTCAATTGGAATGGATCAGTGATGATTTCTAAACATTTTAACAAGGGGGCTCTAGGTGCAACCACGCCCATAATTTGGGTGTGGCCTAGCTGCAGCCATGCCCATATTTTCAACATGCAGATATGATAATTTAGTTTAATGCTGATATTGTATAATCAGCAATTAGAAACATCTCAATAACCATGCAGTAGTGCAAGATTGACCAAATGGTCAATTGACCACAATTAACCAAACTTACCAATCATTTTGGGGGGCTCAGCCCCCCACAAATTCTTGTATTGGCTTTGCTTTTCAAAGTGTATTGACCTTGCTTTCAAAGTGTTTTGTATTGCTATGTAGCATCTGCTTTGTGAGAATTAAGTCTGTTGGTGCTAAAATTTTGAGATTTTTGCAGGTTACAATCCTTTTTGCTGATCTCCATGCCTACTTGGATAATCTGAAGGCACCATGGGAATTACTAGAATATAGAGTAAAATATTATCAAGAAATTATTAAGGTTTGTTTTCATTATTTAACTCCAGTTATATACAACATATTTATTAAGATGTAGTACCAAAGCAGTGATGCACAATTATAAGCAAAATTTTTTCCACTAGTCCGTACTGATTGGCAATATTCATTAAGATGCCACCAGCAGATGTCTCAGACCCATTCAGGGATCAACTGTCAGTAAGGAAAATGAAGTAAATGATCTTATATAGAACAAAGAGAAATAGGCATAATTAACAAAAAGACATAATTAACAAAGAGGCAAAAGAAATATGAATGAGAGTATAAATAGTGTAAGAGGGAAGGATAAAAGTTGGGAATTCATTGCATGGTAGTCTCCATATTCCCCATAGTTTATGAGAAATGAGCATCAAGACAAAATATAAAATTCACTTGTGCAAAGGAGATTATCTGAAAGCATCTGTAATGGCATAGTATAGTTATAGTTTCCACTTTTTATGGTAGACAAAGCCATATTGGATTTGATAGGCATGATGTATTTTCAAATCATAGGACAGAAGAAGTATTCTGTGAACACATCAACACCTAGACCATTAATTGACTAATTGCTACCTTTATCTAGTACCTTTGGTTGTTTGTGTATCAAATAGTGCACTTCAATCAATGTCATGCTCGATAACAAACTTGAACAGCTAAAGATAATCACTTTAGAGAAGGATGTTATTAACATAATTCATCTGGGGAAATTCTCCACACAAGCAGCAGGGTAAGCCCATCCATAAATCAGCAGTAGTTAAATGAAATCCAAACTGTGTTATACGGTTCAAGTAGCTATTGTTATTTGGGACATAGAACAAGTGTCGTTGCAAGATGCAAACAAAGCCACACCCAAGTCATGCCTATTGTCTGCTATATGCTCCTGAAAAAGTGGTGCTACCCAAGTTATGTTTCTTCAATTTCCCATTGATCCAGCTATTTACATAAATTATGTAAAATATCTTTTACAGTCAATGTTAGAATCAATTGATGTGCCTCTGGAGAAACTGAAGTTTGTGAAGGGTACTGAATACCAGCTCAGTAGGTATGTATGCTGCCAGATTTATGTCTTTAGGTTTTTGGTAAATGATGGGGTCTACAAGGAATCAGGGACTTTTTGAATTTTCTTGGCTTTTAACTGTTCATTTTCCTGCTGAATTGTTTTTCAGATTTTTCCAATCACTATGTTTAATTTGCAATCCTAGATTTTGTTCCTGAACTATCTATTGAGATGTAGTTTTTTTCCAGGCTGAGATGGCCCTTAGCTGTATACATTTCTACAACAAAGTACAAAATATTTTTTAACTATGCAACAGTAACAAAACAATTATTTCAATAGAAACACAACTAAAAACAAAGCAAAAGTTATAAAACTACAAGTGTAGTAAATGCTGCTTGGCATTTTGTTGTAGTTACTTTCTTTTATATCATGATTGTTTGTTTTGTTTTTGCCAATATTATGGTTCACTTTTAATGATATTTTTTATATAGGGAATATATGTTGGATGTTTTCAAGATGACCACAGTTGCAACAGAAGTATGTCTTATTAAGCCTGCTCCAATATCAAATAACTTTAATCAGAAATAGACATTCCCTTTGATTAATTTTTTTTCTAATAATTTACACCATAATAGTCTTGTTGTAGCCCCCTGCTTAATATTTTTGAACCAAAAGGGATTTTCCAGCCCAGACCCAGAACTTGAATTGCTAGATAAGAACTTAAACAAGGTGGAAATTTCCTACAGAGAAGCACTACAACATAGCTGAAATTCATGACAGTGATGATGACACTAAGAGAGGATAATGGAATTACTTTTTGTGTATTGGAAATAGGTATTACTACAATATTTCACTGACCCCCCTGTTTATTGCAAACCCCTGGCTTTTAAGCTTTAAACTTTTTCCAATCCCCCAACTAGTAACACCCCCCTTCTATTCCGCAGACTGGAGAGCAACTGTTTTTATAATTTTATAATAATTTGCATATCTGTGTGTTGTGCTGCAGAAAGTTTTCTTAGTAAATGTGCCATTTGATTATATCTTACTGTTTTAGTGTTAAAGGCTCTTTTCAGTATTGCAATTCTGCACTCTATTCACATATCTTCATAATAGTCTAGACCATTCAGTATAATAAACATTTTCAATACTGATACTCTAGAACACCCTAGTAACTGGTAACTTACTTTCTAGTATACTATTTCTAGATTCAGTATAGTAAAAGAATGGTCCATGCTCTTCTGGGTCATTCCATGTAGGGACTTTCTAGGTTGTTTTCCATGCTATATAACTCACATACGTCTATAAGTTCAACATTCAGAGGAACATCAAAATGTTTTGTATTGATTGTGTTTTAGCATGATTGCAAGAAAGCAGGTTCAGAGGTTGTCAAGCAAGTTCAACATCCAGTGCTAAGTGGATTGTTGTATCCTGGTTTGCAGGTATGTGGTATCAAGCAACATAGGTTTGAAGAATTCAGCCATGATTTGGCTTATTTTCCTTGTAGAGATGCTTCCTATAAGCTATTAAGCTTAATGATGGATGTTTTAATTTACCAAGTGAACTATTGTACATATTTGGCATATTGTATCTTTTGTGAGTATCCACTTTAAAGTTTTGCCTTTCATCTTCTACATTTGTGTACCACTTTGTAAAATTATTTCCTTTCAGAACTTTTTTCATTACCTAGCAATTTTTCTATTACAGCACTCAGTTGAACTTTGCTCTCTCAATTTCATTGTAAGATACTGTTATTTTGATTTGCTTGTAGGCATTGGATGAAGAGTACTTACATGTTGATGCACAGTTTGGTGGTGTAGACCAAAGGAAAATTTTCACATTTGCAGAAAAGGTTTGTGTGTTGACCTTCTGTTTTCTTTTGCTTAGCACTAGTATGTTGAGTGCCAGTATTAGTATAGTGCAATTGTAATTCAAAAGAGATGTTAAGTTAAGTAGGTATATATTATATACACCTTTTGAATAAGGTTATATAAGATTTCATTGATATTGTCAGTCAAGAAATTGCTGTTTGATTTCACATACTGCATCTACACTTTGTTTATCATCTTTTTGCCCAAGAGATCATGATTTAGCATACCTTTATATGATCACAACTATATCATACTCTCAAACGTCTGCCTTGATTCAGATATGCTAGAGCTTTAGTTAGAGCTTCATTTAGAATTTTAGTTAGAGCTTCAGTTAGCAGTAGCTTATCAGGCAATGCTAAATTTCCTTATTTTCTGTTTGTAAGTGGAACTATTGATGTTTAATGAAATTTTGAGAAGCTTATTTATGATTGATACAAGCGTATTCTTAAATACTTTCTTATTGCAAGAGTAATGAAGAATAAAAGTTTTCTGATTTCAGTATATGCCACAACTTGGATATAAGAAAAGAATCCATTTGATGAATCCTATGGGTATGTTTTGTTCATCTTCAAAAACTGTCATTGACTAGTTTAGCATCATATTTAGAATTATTTCTGGGAAACCACAGCTGTATTATGACCCTTAAAAGAGGGGCCATGACTAAAAACATTGTACATATTTTCAGTTCTTTAATTTGACATACCATACTATCATACTGTTTTAATTTAGCATTTTCATATTAGAAATAAATTTGAGAATGTTTCGAGACAACACATCTCATCACCAGCTTTAGTAATTATAAGTAGCTGGGTCTTACTTTTTGGTATGTCAAATTTAAGATCTGAAAATATGTACAATGTTTTTCGCCATGGCCCTTCTTCTAATACTTAGAATTGTTTCTAAATCTGATTGGGGAACAAACTGGATAATGCCATGCACTAAATCTGACACCAAAGCCTAAACATCAACAATATGATTGATTGCAACAAGAATCATGGAAGATATTGCATTTGGCATAGGATGATCATATTTAGAACAGAAATGCAAAATTTGGAGGAAAATTTTATAGGCTTAAAATAGATATCATAATGGAACTTGTCCAATGGTACAACATACAGCTAATAACTTCATTTCATTATGGTTGTAAAACAATCAAACTCTTCTTTCTTCTAGTCCCAGGGCTGACAGGTGGAAAAATGAGTGCTTCAGATGAGGTAGTGTATTTTTCGTATTTTCAAATTTTTCTACCTGCGCTTAGGAGAAACCAGTTAGATGTGCTGCAAGATAGGGTCTGTTGAAATTATCAATCTAATGTAGCAAATGGTACCAGGATTTGCCTGCAGGCTGATGACATATATAACTACACACACACACACAGACACACAGACACACACACACACACACACACACACACA
>WIPJ01000702.1:800196-822381 GCA_018155075.1 Cassiopea andromeda
GGGGTTAGTAGCAAATCTTCAAAGAAGTTCTGGAAGATGATTGATCAGCAAATTCTGTATGTTTTTTAAAATACAAAAAGGGACTGGTGTGCTGAGTGCTTGTTTGAGCCACTGGAGTTTGGTCTGTCCTTCCTCAACTAAAGCTATATTTTTATAAGAGGGTGTACCCACATTCTATAAGGTGTGGCCAAAAATATTTCACTTATGCCCCCCCACTTTTTAGCCCTGGCCATGCTGCTGGAGAGGTCAGAAAATGAACTGCCATATAACAACCGATTTACATACATTTATAGGTTTTTCTTAGATGTGTCGTAAACTGACAAGTTTAGGGTACAAAAATTCCTTCAGTATTTGCTACTAAATAGAAAAAAGAAGTATGCTGCAGCAACTTCTTCAAATTTTTGGGCTATATTATCAGGCAAAGAAAGTTAATATAATAAAAAGCCTCACATGACTTGAAATATTAACAGCAGCAATTGCAGTTCTGTCATCAATGCAAATAGTAAGTCTGTATGACACCTTTTGTACATCTAATTTTGACAGAAATGTTACAATGGATGCCTGTAATATCAAATATACAGGGAAATCATTAAAATTTACAAGAAAGGGAGGGGCAAGGCATCAACAATAGTAACAAGTTGGTGGGTGAAGTGTTTAGAAGAAGATATATCTTAATTTTGAACACTACCCCAATTAACAAAAGAATTCCTTTTAAATGAAATAATTTCTTTGAATTGAAAAACAGAAGAATGGGAAGTGTTATAATGGATAGAAATGAATGTTAGAATTGTGAGTCCCAAAAGGTTTACTTCAACAAAAGACCTGATGAACCACTTCAAATAAACAAACTGATTGCCTTGAGAGAAATTAAATGTAAAGGCAACCATTTTCAGTTCTGATGAGTATTTGAAGTAAAAGAGCAGTAACGCAAAGGGTAACTTTTTTGCTATGAGTTGCTTTCACACAACCCAAACATGTTTTCCAACAAATTTTGAGGTTAGATGCTACTAGACGACCAATTTCATGCTTTCTCCAAAAGGCCTACATAAGCATTAAAGTCAGAGTCACTAAGAACTGCTACTGGAAGCGAGCCATTGCTACCTATCACCATTATTTTCATTTGCCTATGTGATGTATTGACATATAGTTTCAGCTGAAAGATCCATCACAAGAATGTAACTGTAATTAATCTTACCTTTACCAATTTTTTTCTAGGACTTTTTTCTCTCAGGAATTCTTCAAGGTTTATCAATTTTGTTTCTCTTCTCTTATCTAAAAAGGAACAGTAAAACATGAAAAACTAAGAACACAGATGCAGAGAGCTTTCACCTTCTGGTAGTTTCAAACAACCAAGCCTATTGTAAATAAAATATAGATGTCACAAAACTGAAACTGAAAAAACCACATGAAAAATTAATAATGGTGTAGATAGCTATACTGCTGTGTTGTTCCAATTCACACCTAGACATGAATCTGCACCTTCCTCCTTCAGATTTCTGACTTCACTAGTCTTGACTTCATTTTCAAGTAGATCTGGATTAAATGGATCTTCCACTTCCAATAATTCATTTGTAAGAGCCTCATCAATTGTGAGTAGCTCATCTTTCAATAACTCTTCATAGTCCTGGTCTGTGAAGTTTGTATTGCTAGGGTGTGCTGTGGCTGTTACACTTTCTGGAATATTCTGCACTTTGAGACCTGAGAAGGAATGGATGGCTTTCAAATCAATTAAATATGTAATTAACATTGCATTTTATAAAATTTGTGCTCCCCATAGAAGCTATTTATTTTCAATGTTTCCAAAGAATGGCCTAATGAAGAAGATTATCTTTTTAACATTGATTCCATTAACTCTCTCACTTGTACATGTTTTACCCTATATAATTGCTAAACAAGGACAGGAATGGAAATGCTGAAATGAAAAAAGGCTACCTGCTTTGTGGTTTCTACCACTTGCAGTTCTTGTTGAACTTGCCAGTCCATCTTTTACATCTCCACCATTTGATCTGCATTATAAATCAAAAGGAATTGATAAAAAACAGACAATAACATTTTGAAACAGAAGAGATGCAATGAGCTATGGACAGGGGCACATACAAGAGATGTGAAGAGGGAGTGCAAAGCAGGGTGTGAAATCTCCAAAAATGGTTCTTTCTTAGGCAAAAAAATCACCTATGGCAAGCTGCAATAAATGGTTCAATAGCATTTGGTGCATAAATAAACATGGCCACAAAAGGTCAACATTGGGTGACCAGATAATTAGTGTAATGAATTCCTATACTTCTTTGACCAATATTTTGATGTGCACTACAGGCTATGGAATTCATCCATGGATTGAGCAATGCTGTTTATAAACTACACATGCATTTATATTAATTTGGATAATGGAGCTTGATTCTATTCTGGAGTTACACAAAAATATGCAAACTCACAACATATTGTTGAAGATAGTTGTCAGACTAAATTCATCAACAAGATCCTCAGCTGATCCACCAAGCATTGAAATATTGTCTGGGGATATGAGAAGAATCCCATTTCTGCACAAAATACTGCCTTTTAGTTGAATCTAAGAAATATGGGTGTAACTTGAATTTGTGCAGTTGGATATAAGTCAATTATAAGAAATCTCAATGATTTTTAAACTATCTGCAAGACATTGGCAAAATGATGGAAACAAAGAGTAAATTCATAAATGCATCAACTAGATATTATCAGAAGCTTGTGGAACATTCACAAAGAAAATGGTAGCTTGGTCTATAAGTATCTGTAATTAACAAAGGTGAAAAATCTATTCAAGAGCATATGATAAAATAATACATTTATGACTGATGACCTTTAATCCTGGTGTTATGGAGTCTGGAATCTCTGGGATAGATATATACTCAACAGCTTTGATGACTTGAAAACCATCGGTTAACTCAAATAAGAGAGTTCTTGTAGTTTTGCCTCCCTGGAAAAAATAGTATATTGTAAGAGATGAGAAATGAGTAATCTTGCACCACATAAACCATCTAAAAAGTTACTTTTGGAAGGGAGAAATTTAATTGTTTCTTTAATGCAAGAGTGATACTATTAGTAAAAGCCAAGTCAAGCTAGTCATACTCGCTGTCTCAACAATGAATTACAAGGGAAAAGTAGAGGCTATGGATTACTAGCATAAGACTTCTCTACTTATTTCCATACTATAATTTTTTTACAATTGGAAAAAACAGAAGTCTGTTTATTTAGAAGTGTCTAGAAAAGAAAGATACCATAAAATGCAATTACTTTCATTGTGGTTTTATAAGAATTTACAGCTCCCTTCCCAAGTCTTGAATTCTTTTCTGTAGGTGGGTCATCAACTGCCAAGCCTTTGCACTTCTGCAATTGCGAATATGCAGATACCCCAATGTTGAATGCATAATTGATCTGTTTGGAAAAACAAGCATCAATGATAATGAGTCTTTTCAAAACTTTGGCAGATAAAAAACTGATTCATCAAGGCTTAACATGGGCGCAGAAATGCTGGTGGCTTCTTTTTCTAATTCAGCTGGTATAATAACATGATGGGTACTTTATTTCTTAACAATAAAAATGCTAGATAGAGTATTTTGAGAGGTAAATAGCCATGAAATGAACTAAACAGAAATCACAATGATGAGAAAAAGTTAAAATAGATCTTGAGATATTTGGAAATCCAGCAAATAAAGTGCTGATTAATCCACGTTAAAAATGTAAAAAACAAGACTATAAAGAAAAAATAATGATAATGCAAATGTTTCTCTTGAACTGCCAAGCTTGGAAATTAATTATCAAAAAACTAAGGTACTTATAAAAAGGAATTTTCTGCATACCTGCAAGTTATAAATTCCTTCCAGTATTCCCTTATCCAATGTTGAACTAATGTTTTTTGGTAATGATGCAACACTTATTTCTCTTAAATCTGACATCAACCACTGTTCATATACAAGGCCATGTAACTGGTATGGTGACAGGTTTTTGCTCTATATGTATGGTAAAGAGATAGCATGAAAATCAGGTCATTCTTTGACCATATCTGTCAAGACAATGGCTTTCTATGGCCTATTTCACATCAAAATATATGCTTACATTCTGTTTGTTATAAAACCAACCCAAATGGTGTCAAATTTCCCCTCATATAAATGGAATAGTTGAGAGAAAAAATTGAGACTAATGCGGTGGAACTGATGGAACTGATATTTCTGGCCCCTGAACTTGAAAACTCCTAGTTGCCCAACTGGTACAGTACTACCTTTGCAGCAGCTGTTTGTTGCAGATGTGACAGGATGATGTGTAGAGCTGTATCAGTTCTATCAGTTGGAATACTGTTTTTCAGGTTGATAAATTGAAGGAATACTGAGGAATGTTTACATGTAGTGCACCCTAGAAAATTGGGCCTAGAGTTGCGCCTAAGTGTGCTCAACTTCTTGCAGGCTAAGGCACTGAACGTAAATAAAATCCTGCATAAAAAACCTTCAATTTTTCAAAACTTGTACGTGTATACAAAAGGACGTGTATAATTGGCGGGAAAGGCCATAGTTCTCTTGGGGCAAAAAATTGAGAATATAACGAAATGAAGGCTTCCCTCATACCTCTGTCTCTGTTGAAAGCCATTGTATGCAAGCTTCAATCCATTCCTCTTGAACTTTGACATGTTTCTCAACTAATTTTCTCTTCTGGAAAGCATAATCTATCATTGTTTTTACAAATGACAAATGTAAATTAAGTGTTGTTGCTGTTGAGTTTGTATTGATCTGTTATGGAAGATCTTACCCTTGCATTGCAATGTGTGTTAGAGATCACAGGATTTCTTAAATGTCCAGTTCCTATGGTCGTTCAAAATGTGCCCTTTATTCCTTTGATTGAATTTAAATAAGGTACTAGGTAGGAGTAATTTAGTTTTTATCAAGTATACAGCTTCAGGGGAATTTTGAAACTCATTCTACATCCTTATGGAAGGCATGGCAGTAGCACACTGGAGATAATTGGTAATTTTGCACAACCACACCGGGAAAGTTTCTAGTGCACACCTAGGCCTCAGGCAAAAGCACCCTCTTCAGTAGGAATCACACAGGATTTTGGATGTACACCCAGAAAAAAGTAAATTCCACCTAGTGAGGGAATCTTTTACACAGAGTCAATCTTCTTCAAAACTTAGGGCCATTAACTAGGATTTTGCATAATTTGGACGAATATTCAGGATCAGAAGCAAAACCCTGGAGAGCCCTGAGAGTTAGACTATTGTCCTTTCAGGCAATTACCCAAACCCCAACCATAGAGTATTTAATTGTAAATATTGTAAAGCCCCATTCAACCTCTTGTAGACTTCTATTGTATTGAAATGGAGGTTTCATGCTGTACAGCACTGTACAGAAATAATGATGGCGGATGCAAAACATGAGGGAAGAAAAAAGCGAAGGTACAAGAGTGCAGCCCACAAGGAGAAATATCCAGCCAAGAAGTCTAAAAAAGATGAAAATAAGAGTACCGAAGCAAACATGGAAACTAGGAAATCTGGTTGCAGTAGTATATCGCCTGAAGACGAGACCCGACTGCTCCAGGAGATTTTTGAAATGATGAAGTACCCAGAGCAGAGATTCAAAGGTACTCCATCCTCTATGTGGTATGCTATTTTCTAGTGTTGCCATATACATACCTAGTGCCCCATTGTGAAAATGAAGTAGAGTGAACTTCACCAAAGGGTAAGCTGAAAATGTTTGCAATTAGTAAGGATTTCTAGTGGCAACATTAGAAAATGGATAGGCCTATACGTATAGATTGCTTGTTTTTCATTGATTTGCTCTAGACTATTTGCTTGCTGTACAAGCTTGTGAAAATTCCCTGAGCTCATTGATTATAACTTATATTTCTATAAGGAGTACCATATTAGAGGTTAGCACTTAGCTGTTATAGTTTTCTTTTGTTTATAAACACAACTGATGTTTTGCTGGCTGCATGTTTATCTTAGATCCTGGAATTTTTATCAGTTTAATATTCTTTCAGGTTTGAAGAAACTTTGCCTATGTAGCAGGCAAAGTAGATACCAGTCACTTATGACTAGATATTTGAGAATGTCTCCAGACTGCCAAGAGTTGTTCCATATGTTGGAGGCTGAGGATAAACCAACTACAGATGAGGTGAGGAAGCTGTGTTATCATATTAGCCAAGGTGTATTCCATGCACTTAGGCCTGAAGATCTTTGGTGTTTAGTTAGCTTTCCTGTCAGTGTAGCAGTGTGGATATAGCCTACACTATGCTCTTTGGCATACTGGCATAAAAAATGCAAATCTTGACACACATTTCTTTTGAGCTTTGTAAACCAACCTTCAACATTATAGTACACCTTTGGAGCTACTGGCATAATTCCCACTTGAGTTTTACACATAATGCACCCTGGCATATTGATGGTGGCTTTAAGATTTTGGTAAATTACCATATAAAAGGTCAGGGATAGTATTCATATACAAATTAGATAAAAATTTGATCTTTAACATCTATTTCAAAGTTAGAAGTGTACCTATTATCAGATACTAATTTAATATTTCAATTAAGGCAAAAAAATGCAAAAGTTCTAAACATCTCTTTTGGTTTTAGATGGGTTGCCCCTTTGACTTATGCCTGTTTTTGTTTTAAGATCCTTTTCTCATGTTGTAGTTTTGTATTTCATTTTTAGATGAAATGGATCTGGAATGCATTTGAAGCTGTACTGCTATCAGCCACAGGAGAAGAATCACTTCAAGGGGTTGGCATGCATATAGTGAATACAATTTTGTCAAAACATATCAAGCTTTTATATTCAGCCATGAGTCCTTCAGGTTCTTCTGAACTCACAATTGCTGCATTGAAGCTTTTGACTTCATTTTTGGCCCAAGGAAAGGAAGGAGTAAGAGATGTTTTGCACAATTTTGACTTCTCTTTGAAAGGTATTGAAGTTGCAGTAAGGAAAAGAGATAAAAATGTGAGTCAGTCTTGAGATGTTTTATTGTTTTTTAGCTAGAAATTTCTTAATATAGTCTTGTGTTTCATTCTAAAATAGATTGTATCAAAATGTTTTTCATCTTAATTAATTGTTGACAGTAGTTTCTCAGTCAGTTTGCAATATAGGGGTCTGGCTCTGTATATATATTAGATTGTACATTGAATTTGCAATTGTAGCAGATGCTTGAACAACCATGATTAGTTTTGCTATCTATTTTGAATATGGTATTCTATACTTATTGAGTCATTGTATGTTTTTAATTATTACCGATAGTTATTTATATAACTTTTAGAAAAATGATGATGCTAGAACCTGCTTCCTGAAGCTCTTTGTTGGATTTTTCATATTTGGAGATCTCACAGCAGTAAAGGAGGCCCTTAAGTTACAAGGTAATTTGTCATTTGTTTAGAGAAATTCTTCAGTTGTTGAATGTTTTGAAAGCACATTGTTTTGTAAAATGATTTGGTGAAGTTGTAAGTCACAACTGTTGTACTATAATTTGTAGAGAAATTGAGTTCCTGATACAGTGGATAACAAATTTCCTGTCTTTTGTTGGATTCCACATTGTGGACTTCATTTTGTATTGCAAAGTTTCATGAGTTTGTTGTTATTTTAGTCCTAATCAGAAGTGTAATTGGAGGGCTTTTCAAAGATAAACTGGACATGATACATCTTGTCATAGAAACTCTCACCAATAAGGTAAGCGAGCAAGGTAAACCAAACCTATTTCTTGTAGATTTTTTCTACAAGATGCATTCAAGATATATGTTTGTAAGGCATTGACTGTGCCATGTAGCATATTTGCATCTGTTTTTTAAAAAAAGATGCTAAAAGTTACATCTTTCTAGTGTTTTGATTACTGCTTCATCAAATCTCTATACAAATTTACTCTATAGGTTGTTACCAGAATAGGACTATCAAAACAGTCAAAATTAGCTTTATTTACAAGGGATAATCTCATACAACTGGCCACTTTATATGTGAAGTTGAACAAAGAGAATGATAAAATGCCAGAAGATTGGATGGAAGTCAGGACAGACATACTCAGGATGTTGCTACTATTATGTACTGATAAGACCCATAGCATCGTCTTTCCAAATACAATGGGATACTTTTCTTACAGGTCAGTTCAATCTTTCAAAGCCATTTTTGTCTCTGAACTTTGTTTATCAATTTTATTCTACATTTTCCAGTTTGATTTTGTTTTAATTGAGTGTTGATTGTGGAAGTGATTGGGCTTGGCTATGGAAATGACTATGTATTGCCTGTGGTATCTTGCTGTTGTTTTGATTGCTGGCATGTGCCAAAAGGACTTAGTTTGACTGTGATCTGTGATGAAATCAGAAGCACTGGATCAAGGTGGATATAATTTCTGGATATTTCATTTTGCAGATCAAATAACCCAGTATTGTTAGGATTCTTAAGTGGAATTCAAAAGTTGGCAGTGACTGAATCTGGACTTCAAGATTTAATTTCAAAAACTTTATCAGCTGCTCCTGATTTAGTTATTCCTTTTGTATCAAAATTGGATTTGAACATTGAACTAAGGGAATCACAGCAATGGAAAAACAAAATTAACTTTATAATTGAGGTAATGTTATTCTAATTATTCAATTTCTAGTATTACATGTGGCAAATACCTCCTTTGAAAAGCTGTATTTGAGAAGTAATTTATGAGCCTTGTAGTTTCTGAACAATGAAGTTGTCAAGCTATAAAATGCTTAGCATTGTATTTAGTGATTGAATTTAGCTTCAATGTTTTTTAGATTTGGAATTCCCTCCCACAAATTGATGATGTAGAAGAGGAGTGTGTAGAAATAAATCATGAACTATTGGGCAATACTGTTATTCCCAAGATCTGCAGTAGAAGTTTCTTTACAAATGGCATCAAGGTATAGATATTTTTTAATAATTGTATGGAACTTCTGCTCATGCTCACATGCCAGCAATCAAACGCAAACAGGTTTTGTGATGCATGCCTTTTTCTATGAATTTTTTTGGTTCTTTTTCCTTGTCAAATTTCTTCTAAATTTCAATTTTATACTACACTGTGGATTTGCAATTCTGTTTTATATGTTTTATGTATTTTTATACTTTGGAAGGCAGAACTCATTAATCTATGCAAGGGGTGAGTGATGATTGCAAGCACAAAGCCTCACTCATCAAATTTCTGTAGGCACTTTTCATCAAAATCCACATCTGGCCATCTATTCCATTCTCATTTTCTGCAAGGGCACTTTTCTCAGGTCTGTACTCACAGGCATAAAATGCTATTAAGTTAGTGTGTTGGAAAGTCTTGACGTTTAGCATATTTTGCTTTAATTGTAGTATTTTAGGAGCAACCTTCAGTTGCTACTCAATTGTGAGTTTAATTGATCTTATGCTAATTCACAATTATATTTTGCAAAGCCCCCCCAATATAAAAAGAGCATATCTTGTGCCCCCCACTTGCTACAAAATAATTATTATGTTTATGCATAATATAAGTGTACCTGTTTCATAGGCTCACATGTGGCACCTTTAGTATCACATCATGCCCCCTAATGGGGTGCACTGTTTGATAAATGCTGTATTAATTGTTGAATGTCATTTTTTCCAGCATCAATCATCCAGTGTAAAGCAGAAGACTATGGACCTCATTATATCTTGTCTTCAAAGGGCAACTTCCATTTGTCATTTCATTAGAAGAATGGAGGATAATTCAACTTTGGATGTTAAGCACAAAAGCTGTGACTCTTTTATTGAAAATATGTTAAGAGAGCTCCCTATTCCTAGGGCAATTGTTAATTTATTGCAAGAGTGTACTGAAGTAGTATTGAATAGACAACAGAACAAGATTAATTCTGAAGGTGGAGGAACTATTAAAGGTGCTGCAGTTATAGGTAAGTGACCCAGGAGTGTTTGTATGACATAGTAGGTCAAAACATACGCAAAATTTCATGTTTTTATCTGCTCTAGCTCATGCTATGATAAGCACTTGAATAACTTGCAAAAGTTTGAAAGTTTTAGAAGTAGGTAGCCATGCTATATTGCTTCTTGTTAGCCTTTGCAGCCATCTTCAAATTATTAATTATTTACTTTATATTTTTCTGCACTTTGCTGTAGACAGTGATTCATCAGACCTGAAGAGATCAATTGTGAAGGCCATGAAATATCTGCAGCATTTGAGGCCAGGAATTTTCACTGCTGTTGACTACAATCTCTGCAAACTTTTTCATGATAACTTCAATTCAATGAAAATAGATCTGGAACTAGCAAATGATATTGTATCAATACTACTGTATGAGCCACGTGGCAATCTGAAGTGGCTAGCAAAGGTTTGTTGCATTGGTTACAAACAAGCTTTTGTACATTGAGGCCATGCACCTGCTATTTAGCTTCGATGTTCCCAGAGATAAATTATAAATAATACTTCACTGTTTATGAATGTTCTTTGTCAAATGATTCTTCGTTTGTTGATTGTAGGTTTTTATATCAGTCTTGTTCAATTGAGCTTTATCCAACATTTTGCTGCATAATCCCAGTTTATGAGTGAGGTAACATAGTAGTTAGAGCGCATGCCTCCCATGCGGAAGGTCTACAGTTCGAGCCCGACTCAATGCCCCGACTGAACGCTCGCTCACTGTTCGCCCAGCAGCAAATGGGTACCCAGTGTGAACACTGGGGAGATAAAGGCGGCGAAAAAAGGAACTGGCCACCCTACCTCACATGCCGATGGGTCAGGATAGGTGCCCTCTCTAACAGGCACTCCTCTACGTACGAAAGTATATGGGACTACCTTTACTTACTTTAAGCCTAGTTTAACTAGAATAACATCTCCTTTTAGAAACCTCAAATTTATAAGGATGCTGTGAAAGATTTATTAACAATTTATATATCATCAACATCAAAGGACATGAAGAGGAAATATGAGCAACTTATAAAGAGGGTATGTCTTAACTATTTTGCTAGCTGGGTTTTTCCTTGGAAGATTTCCACATTGAATTTATGAACTTTATCATTTTCAAGTAGCACAATGTTACTTCAAAGTTTGCAATTTGAAGGCAAACGCCTATGACACCCAATATGGTGCAATGGTAAAATATAGTTAGCAAGAGGAATGTTGTATCATTGATCCATTTTTTATGATTGATTTTTGAGTTTGGAGGTGAAAGTATTTTATCCTAATCGTAGGTTGCCTTGGAATGTCGAGTAATACAAGAAAACAAGGAAGAGATAGGAGTTTGGCTTGATGTCTTTGCGCAATGCTACAGACTCAAAAATGATGACTCAATCATCGATTTCTTTCAGCAAATATTAGTTTCGTGTGTGCATGACCTGTTCTCCATTATGAATGAGATTTTAGAAATCTCTTTCAAGGAGCTCGAAGGTTAGTTATCGTTTATATAGCTTCTACTGCGTCATATTCCAGCAGTCGATACAAAACTCTTTTCTTGTGCAAGTAATCAAACAGTAACTACTGCCTTTGTGATTGAGTGTTTTATCACAAGGCTGATCAAACACATGACCTGCAGCACGAGTATAGTATAGTTTTGTTTACAATCTGTTATTGAAATTCTTTCTTATTCTAATGCAATGCCTTGTTTTCTGTGTACAAGCCATGTTTGGAATGTACTTCAAAATTCGTGTTGAAGGGAATAGTTTTGAAAGTTTTTAAATTTCCGAAGCCCTTTTGATTATACCTTTTTTATGAGACTTGTGTTTTAATTTTCTTTGTTTACATTGCATAATCCCTTGCTCGTATCTTTAAGATAAATATCAAGACTTAGAGCCGACAGATGCTACAAATATTTGCAAAAACAGGTAAGCAAAAATATTTAGAAATATGTGTTTATATGTTTGTTTTCTTTAGATCACT
Source organism: Cassiopea andromeda (assembly GCA_018155075.1). Classification (NCBI taxonomy): domain Eukaryota; kingdom Metazoa; phylum Cnidaria; class Scyphozoa; order Rhizostomeae; family Cassiopeidae; genus Cassiopea; species Cassiopea andromeda. The sequence goes on from WIPJ01000702.1 coordinate 812,034, forward strand.
AGTAAGGGGAATTCATAGCCAAAGAACACTTGTATGCTCCAATGCTCGCTCTCTGTCAATCAATCAACATACCTTGATGTGGTGATAGAATTGAGCAGATAGAACTGGCAAAAAAAGAGATTCGTGACTCCAATTGAAAGATTCATTGCCCCTCTATTAGCTTCCTCTCAAATAGAAAATCCCCAATGCTCAATGGTGTGCGATCGAGACTAACTATTTTCTGTTACATGAAGTATTCAAGCGATGCTTGGTTTTAAATGTTTGAAGTATTGTGAAGCAATTGCTCATTTTCTCATGTCTCACTTGGAAAGCATGTTCTTAAATATTTACAGCAATTGTTTTCAACCCCACCACTAATTTTTGGGTATGCGATGGATAAGTATTTGAATACTTTTCCATCGCATACCCAAAAAAATAGTTTTAAGTTGAGTTTGGGTTCAGTTTGATAGATGGAGTAGCACTCTTTGTGGTGGAAATGCTTTGAAGCTATTTTGTATTCTATCTAGTCTGCATAGCTGGTTTTGATAACTGAGGGCTCTTTTTTCCATTGCACAGACTAACAACTGCATTTACATCTCCAGTTACTGCAATAGATTGAGGGCTCGTTTTTTCTATCGCACAAACTAACTCTAGGTTTACATCTCCAGTGACTGCCATAGATTGAGGGTTCACAGCAAATATCATGGGAAAATAGATGCATTCCTTTTTCGTTGGTAATACATTGTACTAATTCTATGCTGTTTTTAGGTATGAATTCACTCCATTAGTGATTGCAGCTTTTCGTTGTTTTGCAATGGAGAAATTGGTACATGACGAGAAAGATGATTTAGGTATGTATACATCTTACTTTTTATGTGAGTTATGAAGGATAGCAGAATTTTTGTAGTGAATAGTGCTTGAAGAGTAATTAGATTCTTTGTTCGAGCTTTACAAAAGTAAATTGGACCAACATAGTTTCTCTATAATCGTAGTTTACAATTTATCTGCCAGAAATGACAGAAATGATGTTTTAATAGTCAACTTTCAATTGTGCCTATTTGAGAGTGATGTTTGCATTTTCGCATCGTAGAAATATTGAAAACAAGCATAATATAGTTGGTACTTTGCATCACAAATGCCAAAATTATACTTGTGCAAAATTTAATTGAACTTAAAATTTTCGGCAACAGTGCTGAATTTTAGCAAATGGTTCAGGATTTTGATGTTGTTGAGATACTTATGATTGTATCTGATGGGATAGAGGAGCTTTGAATAATATTTAGAGTGAGCAGTTGATTAGAATTAGTAGGGTGCTGCGTCATATGGAAAGCCGCTGGTATTATGTGTACATCTTTGCGTCATTTTAAATCAGAGTGACGGCAGTTTAGGCAGAAGTAGCCGGCGATAAATCGCCAGTAGCTGCCTTCTCTTGAAGGCAGTGGAATGAGATGTTTGTAGGATGGTTGGTGAGATAAAATTGTTTTAAATACTCTGTGTTATCATGAAAGAATTTCAGAGACCTTGGAGGACTCAGATGATACCGAAGTGGAGCATGATTGGGACTTTTAATTTAGTCTTCAAACTGAAATTAAACTGTTATACTAAACTAGGGATGGGCAAACTTTTCAGTACAAGGGCCGCATTCACAGTTCCTAAGTTTGAAATAACCGTACATGGGGTGACCACCAGTTTCTACCCATGAAATTCCTTGACTTTTGCCCGATTTTTTGGTATATGCAGGCCCTTGGACAGCTGAATGATGAATGTAGATTTAGAAATGTGGGCTACACGGATTGTACTCAGGATGCAGAAGCAACATTTTCCCCATGAGGGTTGTCATCTACGCAATATCTTTGCAGTGGAAAGCAAATCCAAAAGTCAAAATTGCAACAAAAACTCGTACCAATTCTGAAAAGTTATTGGCGGGCCGCAAAAGATTACTTTGGGAGCCGTAGTTTTCCCATCCCTGTATTAGACTGTACCTTATTATTACCGTTCTATATCTCTCCTTTTGATTTGCAGAACCTATTTCAATAGCAGTTACCACTGTTCTTATGAATATTATGATGTCACAACAAAATCCGATCTTGCTTTCGAAAATGGTTAGCAAATATTGCAAGATATTAAAGGAGAAGTATTCAAACGTAAATTGCAAATGGCTATTTTATTGGCAAGACTTGGAGAGATTTTCTCTCCTTTGGACTTTTGACTCTATTGACGGTACAGAAAGCACAGAGAAGAGTGTAGTTTTTGATCAGCGTGGTGGGAGATTAGAGGTATTATCTGTTTTTATGTGTAAAAATAACCTTATGTTCAGTGATAGCTTTGCCAATGAATATGCAGCTCATGTTTCATTTTATTGAACCCGGTGTCTGTTCTTGCTTTTTTTGGTATTAGCTTAATTGAAATATGTATTATGACTTTATTTTATGTTTTCTTATGATTTGAAAGCCCCTCGCTATTATCAATGTATGTGGCTTTCCTTACTTGTAAACTTAAGTTATATTCACAGTACAAAGTAGATGGCTGTTTTGGCTGTTTATTAAGTTAAAATTTATTTATTAACCTTCTGATTCCCATTGGCATCTCACTTTATACATTGATTTCTTGAATGTTCTCCCATTAGATTCACTATTAAAATGATTGTTTTGTAGGAAGGAAATACGGCGAATACGCTGTTGACAAAATCAGTTGCATCCTTCATTCGCTATGGACTATTTTCTGCATGGAAAAAGGGCAAGATGGTCAAACTTTATGAAGACGATGAACATTTCAAGAAAGATATCGAATCAGGAATCAACTGGAACTCCATTGATTCTATTGGGTGGAGTTTGAAAGTCATTCTGAACACGCTGCATAAATTGTTGCTATTGAAGTCTTTTGATACGATCTCGCTATTGGCAGATATTTTGAAAGAGTCTGTTGTTAAATGTGAAACATCATTTAGCAGCGAGGATGCTATCAATGGCCCAGTCGCCACGGAGGATAACCAATTCTCTTACGTCGATATTTTGATTTTGGTTTTAGAATCATCAGCTGTGAAGGAGGTATACCTTAGCACTAGTCAGCCACGTGCATCCGAAGCTGTGACTGAGATTTTGCAGTGTGCTTTAAAGCATAAGGCGAGTGACGTAGCAACTATCACGAAATGTTATGTGGAGAAATTATTGTCAGAGGTTTCGAGTTTATTACGAAGAAAGAAAAGCCACCCAACGTGCTTTTTGAATTTGATGCAGAATTTACAGATTTTTGCTTCCTACTTATCAATAGAGGAGCATTTCAAGTTCCTTTCGAGTATTTTGCGGGAGTTACTTGAATTTTGCCTGAATGCAGCTCACCGTTTATCAAACACAGAAACAGCCGATGCTATTACACATTTAATAAATTTTCTATCAGACGTTTATAGTAAACACGTGGCGAAAGGGAATCTTTGCTTTAGCAGTTCTATTAAGCAGAAGGCAGAAAAACAAAAGAGTTTCATTTTGAAGGAATCTAGTGGAGTGTCTTGGGAGGAAATTTCATCTTTGTTCAAGCTTTATGAAAATGGGCCTAACGCTGTTGTGGAAGATCTACTTATTCTCCTACTGAAGTTGGATTGCTCTTTGACTGTTTTGGCCTCCGAGAATACAGTTACTGCCTGTCTTCACACTCCATCACAGAACTCCATACAGCTGTTGAGAATTATCACTCATAGCTCACCGCATCTCGCATTGGTATTGCTAAAAAGCTTTGAGGAGGCTTCTAAAACGTTAATGGAGATGCCAAAATCATTTGTAATTCAGATAGCACACACTTTACTGTCGTCTTGCTATGATGAATCCAGGATGAAAATAGGTACAAGTTTTTCACTGTATTCTCTTTCATGGATAGGATGCTATTGTTTTAGCTATCTTTTGAGAGCATAAAAGAAACGTATATGAGAAGCTGTATCCTTCTACAATTCAGTGGAGGAGCAGTTTTAGTTGCTTAGCATTCGTGCTGTATTGCAGACTGGCCCAATCATTCTAAAGGCTTATATGCTAATTCCAGCATGGGCTCAAAAGTCAAATATGATTTTAGTTATATTGCAAAGAAGAAAAGCTGAGTTAGTTTAAGTTTACCTGTGATGCTGACAGTTTTCACCTCATTATTCCTGGCCCCTTGTCGGATGTGTTTCATTTTTTGTTTTTTCTTGCAGAATGTGTTCTCCGATCAACCCTTTGCAGAGATTTCATTTCAGTACTAACATACACGGAAGAGTATGCTGACCTTGCGGAAGCGGAATTTAAGGTATATTTATGAGTTCTAATTAGATTGCCTTCCAACACTGCCACTTTTTTGACTTCTTTCTGATGGATCCCCCCTATCCTCCCCCATCCTACCCCCATCCTCCAACTATAGAGATTTTCTTTTGTATTCTTTTATTTAACCGCAACAGCATAACTTTGAGTTTTGATATTTTCAGATGATATGCGATGTTCTCAAAGCTATCAGTAAAGATCACGGTAATATCAAATTTTTGCCCGTTGTTGCATTCTTTCATTAGAAATATTTTGCAGATTTTACAGTTATTGAAAACAGAATAGTAACATTAGGAAATTTTGCTGCAGACATTTAGTTTCTTGAGATTTTCATGCCTTCATAGTTATAAAGAATTTTTTTCGTATTGGCAGAGGGAGAATATTTTGATTTTTTTTAATAACTGTCTCAGCTGCAAATTTGCTTTTTCTCAAAAGTCTAAATTGACTTCTTATAAAATTAAATGTTTTTTCACGTTTATATTTTCTCGCCATCTACAGCCTTTTACATCAAGTAGTATGTTCTTATGAGGCTTTTTGTGTCCCATATTTTCTCGAATAGAAGCCGCGGCTTCTATTAGTTTTTTTTTGTAAAACTGCGGCTTCTATTTGAGCACAGCTTGTATTCGAGGGCGGCTTTTATTCACTTTTTCAGTCATTGCTGTGCATTCGTTAACCCACTAAATTGCTTTCAAATTTGCTTAAAACTATGTAAAGTGTTTGAAATTGGTTGGTTTTTGAGACTTTTTGGTGTTGTCGCAATGGCATAAACTGGCGAAAGAAAGTGTTTAGACAGTGTTGAGAGCGGCTAATCCATTATTATTTCTAAATGCGGCTTCTATTTGAGGACGGCTTTTATTATTTTTTTCATCAAAAACTGCGTCTTTTTCGAGAGTGGCTTCTATTTGAGAAAATACGGTATGTCGTAATTTTTGCTTACTTCATAGGTGGATATCTCACACTGCTGATCCAATCACTAGAGGCTGTTTCACATTCTTCCAGCATCCATGCACAATCAAGGTGAGACATGTTTTGAATTAACCCAGATATTTAAGGCTGTGCGCTTGTTGCAGTCATTAGAAACAGCATGGCAGTATTAGGAAATATGCTGCAAATATTTGGTTTCATGCACTATCTTATATATTTCCCATTTATTTTTTAGTATCTCTCTTTACTAGTCATTTTTTGTATAGGTTTGTAGTCCAGTTGTTTGCGGACTGCATTGGAGAATTTGATGAATATTTCGAGCAAGATCCAAACAAACCTTTACATTGTTTAATCAGCCTTATGAGGATATGGGAGAAGTCAATTTCAAGCAAAGGTACACATCCTATGGCATTTTAGTACAATCTGTCGATAAATTGTTGTAGAAGCTGAGATGCTATAGACGGTGGTGTAGAAATAAATTGATAGCTAGGGGGGTGCGTTTCCTTCGATTATTCCCCCTCGCACCTCCCTCTTTTACACCACCGACTATAAGCTACTTTTTTATTTCCAACTAGAAATTCTTTATTTCACAAACAGGAATGATTAGATAGAAAAGAGCTGTTTTTGATTTAATTGTTGTAGTTTTCTGCTTTTATAAACAGTGTTTATTTACTTTTGACAACGACAAGATGTTGTTCAACTTTTGGGTTAAGTATTTTTGTTTGTACTTGACTATTTTAAGTTCTTTGACTGATTTTTCCTCAGAAAGAATTCTAATTTTTATAGGGCATGTTTTGGTAAGGGCTTGCCTTCAATCGTGACGTGATTGTAGATTTAACTGGTTTGGTCCTTTCTGCTGCCGGGCATAACTAGCTAGTAACAGCTGTTTAAAGTGTTCTTTTAGGAAATTTGCCTTTCTTTGCAGGCTTAGACTAAATGAATTATAGAGATTTTTGCAAATAATTGTGTTCATGTTTTAGATTTAAAAGGACAGGTAGAACTTACCATTACCGTGGAGTCATGCATCAAATGTTTTTGTGGGGTAAGATTTTATATTTTGAGCAATTATAGCTTGAATTTTGTTTTTCAATGTTTTGCTCATGTATGAATACTGGTTATTCAAGCAATCTTATTTGTTGATTTGTTTTGCAGAAACTTATTGAAGTAAAATATAAGAAGATCCATGCTACAGATTGTGAATCATTGATAAAAATCTGGACAAGTTTACTTCCTTCATGTTTAAAGTAAGGAATTTATTCAGTAGCTATCTAAAAATTATCACCGTAGTCTAGCAATTCTTTGTTCATATAGTAGCATTTAAAGTTATTTTATAATGAGTAGAAAGATTTTAATATTGCCATAAATTTCAATTTCAGTAATTTTCCTCATTGAATATTCTGACTGTAATTTGAGAAATGCATTCATTGAGGAAGCTTTCATAGAATCCAGCAGCTCTGTTTACCTACTAATCTTGTCAAAGGCTTTGCTTAGTCTCCTTAACATAACCCTACTAAGCTTTTTGCAAATATCCACATGTGTAAGGCCATCAAAATAAGTATTTGAGGCGCCTACAGTCCATGCCCGGAAGAAATTAGTGTACGAGCGTCAACTCGCACGTGCACCCTCGTTTGCACGAGTGATTTCTCTTACTTATTTGGATTTGCACGTGCGATCCGAGATTTGTGTAACCTCAAAAGATAGTTTCTTGTTGCTGAAGCATGTCAAATATTTCATTTAGGATAAAACAGGATAAAGCAGTGTTATGAAGGCAAAAAGTGACAGGCACTAGTGTTGCTGTTGCGACAACATAGTTCCTATTAATTGTTTCTTAATAGTTACCCAATTTCAGCCTCATGTTTCTTGTAGAAAATCGTGTATTTATTTTATGATTACGGCGTGTGTTAAAAATTTTCTTGTTGTTGTTGTTGTTTTAGTGGTGTTTATATGTTGTTGTATAGCATAGTAAATAACTGCTTAGCAGCCTCTATCATGAAGTTCATGCCAGATTTTTAATTGCCCACTGTTATAGGCGTAGGAGGACTTCATATATAGGGGGGGGGCTGTAATACTTCTACCCGAATGAATAGAGCGATATGGAGAGCTGTCAGGAAGCTGCCAAATTTCTTATTGTTCTTTCAGGAAAACTGCCCGAATGTAGTCGATTTCTCCCTAACTAAGGGGGCTACAGCCCCCCTGTTACCCCTCGCCTATGCTTATGCCAACTGTCAATTATTTTGTATTTTGAATGATATCGAGCTTTGTCGGCAATGTTGTTGATTTTTCAATTGCTCTGATAGGAACTGCTTCAAGAATGCGCATTCGATGGAAGCCTTAAAGCACCTTATGACGTTCCTGTATGGTGTTAAAAGGTTTAGAATGCTTTCAACACTAACCTTGGAGAATGTGTACGAGCGTATCTTCAGCCACTCCCAATTCTTTCCGGTCCTTTTTGATCATAAATCAGATAACTCCGTGAAAGGTGATTTTTTTCTTGTGCATTCTTAAATTCGTTGTATGCCAGAAAGCAAATTCATATATTTGAGTATTCACCAGCGAAGTTTTCATCGTCAAGCAGATCGGGTGTATTCTATTTTTAACGAGAATTTGTTTAGAATTAAGATACAGTAGTGTCTCGCATGTATGAAACATGAATTTAAGAACTACAGACCCTGATTCTCAAAAGCAATACCCTCTTTTATTAGAATTTTGTCAAGGTCTGAAAGAATGCTTGTTTCTTATTAAAAGCAATTTCATAGACGTTAACCCTTTAGAAAACATAACAATACTTAAATGCTGTAAAGAGATCTTTGCCTTTGCACTATTGCAATCAGTCAGTCCAATACTACTTAGATGATCAATGGTGTATCATGGCTTTTGTAATTAGAATCTTCTCACTGATTTGGAGCTTATATTTCCTGTTATAAGAAACACGTCAGACCTGAAATGTAAAAAGGTGTTTCTTATATGTGGGAACAACTGTAATTTTAATCTTTTCTCTCACTACAATACGTGGGGTATGCTATATGTCGACTTAGATCTTCCTTCTTTTACGACTCTTTTTTGAGCTCTTCTTCAATGATCATCAAATTTTGTGAGTGTTATCGAGTTTGTGGTTGCAATGCCTTTCATTTTAGGGTCGATTCTAAGTCTTCTTTTGAGTATTGCGAAATTCAAGGCATGTGTCTTCGAAAAATCGCATTTGAAGGCATTGCTTGCTGCGTATAATGCATCTTTATCGACAACAGGCAAGTAAAATATTCATGACTTTTTGAATTTACTTTTTTAATTCATACATTTTAACCCAGCTCTTTTAGTATGTAATGGGAGAAGTTCGTGAAGTCTATAGCAAAGCTACCAACAAAGAACAAAGTGTTAGGTTGAGCAGAAAAGGAACCAACTTCAAGCTTCTTCATATTAGTTTTCATTAAGACAAGTTGTAGGAATGAATTTGTATTTTTTCTTTTTGATGATCAAAAATTAATATAAAAAAGTTTGCAGGACGCATTTGTTGGTCATGTAATACTTAAATTTTTCATGCATGTTATAGTTTGAATGTTTAATAAAAATTTGCTTTGAATCATTGACAATAAATTCAGTGATTTATTTCTTCCGAGCAGACCAGATATTGGTTATGCTACTGAAGATGTATGAAAGCCATGGTGTATCAGCTTTATCTTTGAGGTGATTATCATAAATAATGTTGCATAGAAAGCAGTTAATATGATGTTGAACATATAGAAAATCCCTTATTGTCAGGGCTGCCGAAAGAATTCTGTGGCCCCAGGGCAAAAGAGGAAGAAGAAGTCCCCTGCGAGCAGAAAAGTTTCTTGGTCTAGAAATTAACTTTGGGAAATCACTGCTGGTTTACTTTATGAGGCCCCTCAGACCTTGAAGCATTGGGTGTTATGAGGCTCCTTGGAGCTTGTGGCCCTGGGACAATTTGCCCCTGCTTATTGTATTTGATGATTTTGTATGGTGGCTACTAAAAGGTGATATGGAGTAGCAAAATGCTTAAATAAGAGTTTCTCAATCGTTTTTACCCATGCACTCCTTCTACATTTTATTTTTTTTCTGTTAACACCTTCATAGCTATATTGTGTTTCATAGTGTATTTTGAATTGTAAAGTTTTGTCACGGCTCCCTGAAAAGCAGCATTAGCTGATGGGGCTACCGCGCAAAAGGAATTTAGCCTGAAAGATCTTAAAACAAGTAGCTATTGGACAAGATATAAGCCTATAATGTCACTATAAAGAAGTTAAGGGAATGTATTGATAATCAAAGAATTCGTAAAAGATGACGCCTTGTTTGAGAAGAACACTACCTTGTCAGCCCTTATTACCCCAGCCCTGAAATGGCGTTAATTTTCAGTACGTGAAAATTAATGATGAAAGAGTCGAAGATATAGAACTTATCTTGAAGAGCAACGCTAATTTTGTGAATCCTTTTTTCGCTAGCACACGCCATATTTAGGCTCTTCATATGGGACAGATGATTCAGACCTCAGGATTCAATTATCTATTTTTTGAAAAGTAGGAAATTACTAAAACAATCATGAATTTGTTGCAGACATAGCTTTCTCAAAATATCAATAAAACAGAATATAGACTAGTAATTCGAGATAAAAAGATCGAAAAAAGTGACGGGGAAATTTGATTTTAAACAGCGAGAGGAGGATGAAGACGCCATAAGAATGGTGATAACCAAACCTGGAAAGCAGCGAGACAATTGTACTTGAAAAACGAGATGGTTTTCTGCAACAAGTAATGATGCCGCCTTAATGCGTAATAGATATCCATTGTTAATTTTGGTTTTCTTGCGTTTTGACTAAAAGTTGCTCCCAATAGCGCTGGAGTAAAATTTTGGACTGGTGGAAATAGGGCCGGCGTAGAGAGGCCGTCATTAAACGAGGGGCCGGAAGAGAAAGGGCTAATAAAGTGATCTAATTCAAATACATAGTTCTACATAATTAGAATCTATGGAGCATTAAACAATTCCTGATACGCTGCTTCAAGATAGGTGTTGAAATTGGAAAAGATGCTGATTTACTCAATGATATCAATGAATGCGTAGATAGGACAAAAGAAATATAAAGGAGTTCTTTATATTAGACTTCTTTATATAAGAAAGAATCATTTATATATATATATATATATATATATATTATA
>WIPJ01000702.1:825587-842054 GCA_018155075.1 Cassiopea andromeda
ATATTGATATTGAATATATTTCCATCTTTCAGATCATCTTTTGTATGGAATTTTGAATAATCTTCTGCTAAGGAAGCCGTTCTTGGATTTCCGTCATGGAAGTATAATCATGGAGCTGTTTAATAACTGCTCTCTTCAAAACAAAAGCGAAAGATTATGGCTACTTAAAGTAATTGGGAGTGGCCTAAGGACTGCCCCAGACTACTATATTTATAAGAAAAGCCATGTTTTCCAACATCTAATGAGCTCTTATAATTCACCATTTTGCGACAACTCAATAAAGGTCTGTTCTTATCTTTTTGTTTTGTAATTCATTTCTATGCTTCATAAGCTATTTCTCTACTGTGTGGTTAAGTTGATGACCCGATACGAGATATGTTACAGCTGCTCGTTCAACTGTAGACTCTTAACTATACATGTAGCCTTTTGTTTGTGCTCTGCTACTTAAGCGTATGTTAGTGAGTTGTGTTTGTTTGCTCTTGAAATGATTCTTTGCTATACACAATCATGTTTTATTCTCAATACAGTCGAACCTCGATTTTCCGCACCTGGATTCGCCGGATTTTGCAATTATTCGGACTTCTATCTCTGGTCTATATTTTCTCATAAATATTAATTACATAGTTGGATTCTTAACTTGAATTTTCCAAAAAATGCTAGACAAACTTAGTAATTTCGTACGGATTCATCACTATTCAAATTTCGATTATCCGGACTTTCGATTATCCGGACCTTTTGCTGACTGTACTTTGCATTTTGTGGCCTAATGCTTGTATTTTAGAGTGACATCACGAGAGCTGCAAAGGGTAGGGCATTGTGGATATCTATAGCCACTAATGTTCTCGTGAACCATGGCATCCAGAAATTTTATTGCATTTTTTCTTCCATGTGTCTCAGTAGGTTTCTGCTTATCCCCCCTCCCTATAGACTATGAGCCACCATGCATAGTAGGTGTAGGTTCTCTTCGTTTTCTAACTGCCTAGTTGTCCCACAATTTTAAGCTTACAGTAAGTATCATTTATAGTAAAATCTCTTTAGCCTGCTTTTTTTTATTTTAGGAGAAAATTAACGATGTAATCATTGCAGCTGCAGGAATACATCCCGCTGCTTTTGATTTAGTGAAATGCCATGGACTGTTGTTATGGTTACTGGGAAGTCAGTCACCATCATTGATTCAACACGATCAATTTGTAATCAGGATTCTACAAACACTTCTAGACACTTTTGAAGCTGGCTGTAAGGTTGTTGATGACGATGGTAAAGAGGAAATAAAACGACCAATTCCGAGAAATTTTGCCGCTGAAGCTGCATTGCTGTGCTTTTCAATTGCTGATAAAGTCAAGTATGTTATAAGATGAAAAATACGTTGATTCTGTGTGTTGCTTTTTACTTAGTTGTTGTTGTTGTTCATTTTATTTTGAGTAGGCTGTTATACCTAGTTTTTCAGCTAGTTTAGGCCTACTATGCATGCCGCATCCAGGCATGGGACCCCTAGTTTAACGCCCCTTCCGAAGGACGGCGGAGTGAGCTGTTTTGGTCTTTCATCTGGAAGGTCGCCCATCCAGTTTCTTGTCGTTCACAGCCATGCTTAACTTCAGTTAAGCTAATGGAACTGGCTGGACCGCTTGGCCACTCACCTTAGTAGCCAGATAAATGGTTCAGTAAGAGCTACCAAACTCTCATTAAAATCATAACTATATCTTCACAATTTATGTTACTATATGCTCTATGTAGACATATTGTCGTACTTGTAAGTCACCAGTTATGCTATCCAGTCTATGCCCGGAAGAAATTGGTGCACGAGCGTCAATTCGCACGTGCACCTGCGTTTGCACGAGTGATTGCACTTACTTATTTGAATTGCACCTGCGATCCAAGATTTGTGTATCCGCAAAAGAGAGTTTCTTGTTGCTGAAGCATGTCAAATATTTCATATAGGATAAAACAGGATAAAGCAGAGTTATGAAGGCAAAAAGTGACAGCTACTTGTGTTGCAGTTGCGACAACATAGTTCCTATTTAGCATGTGTGATCGCACGGTTGACAGTGATGTTGGAACGGGCGATTTTTCGCTGGTGCGTGGGATTTTGCACATGTGCGGACACGCGCACGTGCGATCGCACGCGTCTCCGGGGATGGATTGGGTATCTACTTTGCTATGCTCTCTATTTGGCAGTCTCTCGTTTTGTTGGATCTTTAATTGATCTAACGAAATAGTTGTTGCCTCGTAATCTTTAAATTGTCCATTTATTCATGAATTTGAAGGCATCTATTTTTCCTTAGCTATCATTTGAGCATTGAATATCTGGAAGTTTATTGCAAGATTCTGCAAATTGGTACAGAGAGCGATCAAAATTTGATTCAGCGCTCTTTACGTGGAAGAGAAACTAGAATATTTTGTGACAATTTGGATTCTTTTATGCTTGAAATTACTATTGAAAATCCTGAAAAAGTGAATAAAACTGTTCAAATAATCTCGAAAATATTGAGGATTTTATTAAAATCCTGCTTGCAAAGAGGAGAGAAGTTCGGCTATGATGTTGCAGAATACATTGCGTGGCTAATCAAAATGATTGCATTTATAACTTCAAAAGGCGAAGTACAATCGGAAACTTTGGATGTTCTGTCTGATTCTGTGATGATTGCTATATCAGCTGTCCTAGATGGATTGTGTTTTACGGAGAAAGAGGCATTGTGGCTATTTCATCTACTAATGGATTTTGTAAATACTTTGACCTCCCTAAATGCAAACAATTGTGACAAGGTCTCAAGAAAGTTTACTAATCTAAGATCTTTATTGAAAAATCTGTTAGCTTTGGTGGCAAAACATTTCTTTTCAGAGGAAGGTCTGATGAAAAATGGCTTTGAATCAATGTCACTTAAGTTGCCCTGTGCCATTGGAACATACCAAGAAGTATGCCATAGCAAAAGCTGGTTTAAGTACTTGAAGCAATTAGTTGATGGAGATCAAGTTCCTAGTGAAGGTTGTTCTTGAGTTTTTCATTTCTTGGCACAATATTTATCTGTGTCCCAATAGTGATCAAAGTATTCTCTCCTTCAGCCTGGAATGCTTTAGGGACATTGGTTTGACTTGATTATTGTTCTTGATGTGATTTTGATTGGCAGTGCCTCCCTTCTTTTTTCCCCCCTATCTGTTGAGAACACTCTTCCTCTTTAATTTCATGGGGTTTTACTTTTAGAACAGTTGGAATGATCTCTACAGATTTAATTATGGACTATTTTCGAGGAAAAAAGAACTGCCTGCCCTCTTGATGGACTGCTAGCTTCAATTTCTGGATCTTCATGGTGAAACATAAGTAAGTTTATGATTTCACTTGAGAGCCAGGAGGAAGAAGAGTTGAGGATCATTTCAAGGAATGCTGTTGATTGATCCAATGTAGTGTACTACCTTATGAACTTTACTAATGTAATAATTTTGTAAAATGCCTTCAATTATATATCTTATTTTGTTACCAGAAATGCCCATTTTGCTCTACACTGGATTTTTTCACATACCTGAAAATGACTCCTGATCCTTCTTTGTCTCACAATTTGCTTGCTAGTTCATAATCTATTATCTCTTACTTTTGTTTGATTTTTTAGAATATGCTACCAAATTTTGCTAAGGTACATAAGTTAAAACCTCTATGCCAATAATGTTTCCTTTAAATAACAGGAGAGCAACACGGAAAATCCTTATTTGTGCATTAGCCTTTCACCATAGACATGATCCTGCAGGAAGTTTGTTCCATGAATATACATGCACATTTATGAACAGGAAACCCCTTTTAGCACAAAATGCTGAGGCTTTCTAAATGTGTTTGTTTATTTACATATTTTGGAGCTATTTGCCACCAAATTTGGAAGCAAAGTTGGTCTCCACAAAAGCAAGGAGCCAAGGGAACTTTTTGAAGTCTGTAAAAGTTTCCAAAGTTTTAGTGAGTAGTAAAGACAAAGTTGGGGAGATTGAAGACTTTAAAAACAGAAAAAAGATGCTGTGTTGCAAAGTTAGTCCCTTCTTAAGGAATGTTCTACTATTTGCAAAAACAAACACATTTATTCAATATTCAAGCCAACACTTGAATTTACAATTAAATGGAAGGCAAGCTACTGTCAGTATGATTGATTAACTATATTACAGATACAGTTAGATAATACATAACATTATCTTACTACAGAATAAAATACAACTGTGTATTAACTATGCAGGTTATAATGCTTTACATAATTTACTGATTGTAATATTTTCCAGTTTTTTTCTGCTGAGCAACTGCTTTTTTGGTTATTTCATACCTTTCCTCTGACCCTTTAATTTTTCCAAGCTTTCCATTTTGATAGTCAGCAAATGCTTGATAGATCTGTTCTTGTGTATTCATGACAAATGGACCATATCTGGCAATTGGCTCATTTATTGGTACCCCAGCTGCAATCATTACTTTCATATCCTCCTCATCAGATGCACTCATGGTGAAGCTTTTCCCATTCTCATCAAGAAGTGCAACCTGTCATCAAGTGAGCATGTTAATGCTTGGCTTTGCTAATCACAAAGTAATCATGAATTAAGTCAACCATTCAATGATAGTGAGTATTAAGTTCTCATCTGGTGATGCAAGTTGATGGATCCTGGATGGATGACTCCCTCTTAATTCAAACTTAATAAGCGGGGGTGGGGGTTGCAATGAAAATTTCCTGATATATACTTTTGCAAAAAAGTATGCAAAAAATTTTTTGTATCAGTGTCAGATTCCAGACTGGAGAGTACATCAAAAGCAGTCTCGAAGCTGAGGGGGGCAAGGCAGAGCTGTACCCCCTAACTCCATTTGATTTGTCAATTTGCCCTCAAGACTCCTTGAACTAGATGTTTTTTTGTCATTTTCTGCCAATTCTGCCCCCATTGGCAAAATTTGTTGTCCAGTATTGCCTCCTGGCTATGCAGAGCCAGCTTCTTGACTGTTCAAAGGAAAAAGGTCATCATTTATCATCATAGCAATAGAAAAGCATGTGGCGAAAAGGGAATATTTCTAAGTCAATATGAGAAACAGAGCAGCATACATACATCACCCATTTTGGCCTTTTTCCCTTCAGAGCCAAGGTGACCAGATCCATTCCAAACATAAATGAAGCAATTTTGACCCTGAGGAATTTCAGCATCAAGTCTTTTACCAGCCTTAATGTGTACATCAAGATAAGTGATTGGTGTACGAGTTTCTATATATGCTTTTGTTCCTAGGTATTGCCCAGCAATTATCTTCATTGTTCCAACTCCATCTTATCAAATAAAATAATGTGTTATTGATGGTAGTTCCATGCAAAATTAAATGCTACATGAAACTATAGCAAATGCTGTCATGTGAATTATTTATCATTCAACTGTCATTATAGCTAGTCTTTGCTAAAATATTCATCCTAGTTTGTTTATGTTAATCTTACATAAATTATTAATGAATTGCAGATTTTTCAGAGTCAAATTTTTTTGCACATGTCATTCTTAAAGTGCACATAGAATTACTCCTCTCTTCACCTGTCATCAGACCGACAATGTTTGCATTGGAGACTTTGAAGGTTCTTTTGAGAAGAAACTATATTCAGAATCTTTTCAGTAATCATGACTAGAGACAATGAGATAGGTAGGTAGGTAGGTGGGTAAGAGTGCGAATAAGAGAGTGAGAGAACTAAGCAGTTACACTCACCTGGCAACTGAATAACAGGAATTTTCTCTGGAGGAGTATCTTGGTACCTTGGTTTAACCATTTTATCCTTTGCTGGTAGATTCACCCACAACTGAAACCCTTCAAATAACCCCCCAGCGTTCCTAAACCTTTCTGATGGCATTTCACTGTGTACAACTCCTGATCCTGCTGTCATCCATTGAACCCAGCCTGGTCCCAAAATTCCTGAATTTCCAGCACTGTCTTGATGAGTGTTTTCCCCTTAAAATATAGATTATATGTGTAAAAAAGTGCTTTATAATCTTGTAAATTGCAGAAGTGGAAACTTTTGATTTTGCAAGTAAAAATGATGGTAACTCAAAGAGTTCAGTTGTAGGGCTATATGGAAAACTGCCTGAAGTGTTTTTAATAAAAAAACTGAAAGTAAAAATTCTGGTAAATTGTGGAAAATAAGCTGCTCTCTCTCGCGCCTGATGAATGTTCGTACTTAATTAATAGAAAGCTGATGAAAAAGCCCTATGTTTTTGGCTGTAATATAAATTCATCAAGCACAGAGAAAGGAAAATATAGTTTACGACCAGTTCAGTTCACTTGCAATCTAAACAGCATTAGAAAACAAACAGACGAGAACTAACATTCCATAGCTGCAACTTTGTTTACATACCATGAATGATATAAGTTACAGTTTCAAATCCACGATGTGGATGATCCGGCGCACCAACAGCCTCACCTGGACCATATAAAACAGGCCCTAAGTGATCAAGCATAAGAAAAGGGTCGCATTGGTCAATTTTATCTCCGATAGGCCTGCGGACCATGAATCCTCCACCTTCTCGTTTCTGTCGCGATGTCTCAAACTGCTTTATCTTTCGAAAACTCTCCATCGTCTTTGACACAATCTTGACACACACCGATGCTTCAGATGATTCGCATTTACTGTGCTTCAAATTCTCTTTATCACATTGGAATACTGAAATTGCACTTGCAATGATGAGCCAGCAATAATTGTTGCAAATCCGCATTGATCTGAGAAGTTTTTTGTTGTTGTCAACACACGAAAACCTCCTACTTTTCTGGAGTCGAGGCTATCTTCTAATGTAAAATGGCGGACGATTTCAGTAAAGGAGACGAATCAACTAGTTCCACGTCTAGAGAGGAAGATGAAGATTTCGAGAAGCCAATGCCAAAACAGATTACAAGCTTGGTTGGAAATATTATTGTAGATAGTGCAAGTAAGGCTGCTGGAGCTGTAGGAGCTGGTGCAAGATATGTCACTTCGCCAAATGTTTGGCCTAATATTGACAATGTAGATAACCTGGTAGACGTTTTAACTGTAACAGGATATGCTCTCACTGCATTTAGTATCGTCGGCACAACATACTTTTTTACAAAGACAGTGAGGGAAGTATTCCAGTGGCGTAGCTGGGCAAAATATCGCCGCAATGTCAAGCATCTTCGTCAGCGGGCAACAAGTAGTTAACCTAACAAAAACTGATCTGTAGCTGCTCCTTATCGAGATTTATAGAATATAGTACGATGGAATATTTTCCTCAACAAAGATCTGCACGAAGCTGTGCAGATAAAGTAGTAATGGTTTCCATATTTGGACTTGTTTTAAATTAGTACTGGGTTGTGATCACTATTTTGGAATAAGTTAAGAATGCAGTGAAATCCTCCTCAGCAAAGTTGGAATAGAGTATAGCAGTGTGATTGTGGTATTTATTTTTGGTATTTTCTATTTGATAACCATGCTCAAAATATCTTCATTATGTGTTTTCTCCCTTAGCATTGATGATGCAAGGAGATGTGAGCTTCAGAGAATATTTTTGAGTTATAATGAAAACAAAAACCATTTAATTTTAGTAATTCTGCTTTGTCAGTGCTAAAGAGGCAGGGGCGGATTTGGAAGATGATTTTGGCGGATGTAGGATTTTCAAGAGTGATGGGCACCACGCCCTTCAGATCCTTGGATAATGAAGCCACGCCCATTTTCACTTCCATTGCTGCCCCATCTTAAAAGTTGTTTTTTGTTATGGAAACTTCAAGCGTTAGCTTTTAAAAAGCAATCCT
Organism: Cassiopea andromeda; assembly: GCA_018155075.1. Taxonomy (NCBI): domain Eukaryota; kingdom Metazoa; phylum Cnidaria; class Scyphozoa; order Rhizostomeae; family Cassiopeidae; genus Cassiopea; species Cassiopea andromeda. The sequence goes on from WIPJ01000702.1 coordinate 833,326, forward strand.
ATAACTGCAAAAATTTAATATATTGAAGTTGACCGAGTGGTACGAAAATAGTGCAGGGTTTGCAAAATGGAGCGAAAATAATGCAAAAATTTATCGATAGTGACAACATTGAGGGTGTCACATCCCTACATTTCTCTGCTAAATCCACCTATGCAAAGGGGTAATGGAAAATTTCAATACCTCTTTGCATTGACGGATTTAGCAGGGGGTTTAGGAGTGTGATAGCCCAATGTTGTTATATTATTCGATATGTTTTGTATTATTTTCGTTCTACTTAGTAAGCTCTGAAATATAAATCCAGTTATTGATTTGCCTGTCAAAGAAATTGTGTGAAAAAGAAACTTTTATGAGAAACATTATCTACAACCATAGTTGTTACAACATTGACTTATGTTAAATATGTATATAAATACACCGTCTACTCAAGACATAAAGGAAGGGAACAATTGTAACTGTGTTACTTCTTTCCCATGCATGCTCAAAAGGGGTCTATATCTTATAACTGCTAGAACAGTGGTTCTTAACCTTGTTGAAGATAATGAGCCCCAGAAGCTCCATACATACATTCATCGATCCATTCGTTGTTGAAAATATAAAATGTGCTTTTTCCCTTCAAATGCAGAACTTATGTATATAGCTATATCTGGTTTAGGGCACAAACTGGCCAAGCAGTGCATGACGCAACGAATCATAAGAATAGGGTGAACCGAACCCCTGACACAGACTCGCTGAACCTAGGCTAAGAACCGCTGTGCTGGAACTAACAGTCTTGCTAATACTACAACATTAACTACATAATATGATAGCAACATATAAATAGAAATCAACTGGGGCAATGTAGGGGAGGTGGACGCCTTTTAGGGAGGACATTGTCAGTAAATTCGAGATTGAATATAAGTTAGTATAGGTATTGAAATAGTTGGCAACTTGTCGGCAAATCGTTTCATTAAGTATCTTTTGCCCACCCACCCCCCCCTCCAAAAAAATGCTCAGTTTCAGATACCGATGCAAATGCGATTTAAAAGCACAAGCTACTTTCTTTGAATAAATGATAATGTATGATACGAAATTTTTACATAACATCGTTGAAACTTCTCTAGTCGAACCCTTTCAAATGGTATTTTACTTGAATCTGAAGGTAATGGTTTGTAGTTAATTTATGGGTTCTAAGAAGGTATTAGTTTGGCAAGCTTTTTTGCCATGTGAAGAGATATGACGTGAGGGACTTCCTGCACAGGGATGGCGCTGTTGGGGGTCTTGGAGAGCTGTACCCCCACGATTTAACCAAGTCCCCCGTCGGCACCTAAACTCCTATCACTTCTATGCGCTATCGGCACTTTCATAACTTCCATGGCCTTTTTTAGTTTTTTATGCGCTGCCCGTTAAAGTTCTTTGGGTGCGCTCACTGTCGGCACTTTGGCAGCACTAGCCCCCCAGCTTTCTTTCCTGGAGCTACCACTGATCCTGCGTGGCTTGTTGGACACTTTAATTAGCTATGTAGTGTCTGGCCTAAAAAGCTAAGAATTTTACTGAATAGGGGCTGTTTTGTTTGTTTGTTAGTCGATTCTCCAAGTCATTCACAACTACTAAAGCGCCCACAATAGTCGTGTGGAAGAAAAACATGAATTCTTCACTCTGAGCAATAATCTTTGAGTACTAGAACAATCTCTCAGTTCATATGCATGTTTGCTTGGTGTTCTGTGAAGATTGCAAATTGATTTATTAAGCTTGCATGGTACTTCGAGGAACAAATACTGCGTATCTTTTAGAAAAACATATTGTCAATGATTCCTAGCCATTCCATCATTAGTTGTGTGGAGAGAGTATGGCATTAGTGTTGAACCTGTTTATCAAAATCTTCCTGATTTTGCATAAAATTATGAGCATTAAATGATAATGCAATTTTATTCACATTGGGGATTATTTTTGCTTTATTACTGCATTTTGCAGCGGACTTTCTCCTCCCTCGTCTATTGCACCAGTCTATAAATCCTAGCCAGCTAACCTACTCAAAGTAAACAACGATGATGAATAAGTACCTTAAATCCTCGAATTAGCCCCCCTGGGGGAGGCTTAGCTATTTTTGGATTTTTGCGTGGGGTCTAATTCGAAGGAGGCTTATTATGGGGGCTTAGAAAAAACTTTCTTGTTGGTTGATCACATTCCAGTTCAAATGTTTCTACTAGTAAACTATTTCTTTGATGCGACACATACAAGCAATAGATTGTTTTTTAAAGGACAATAAAATTTTCTTTAATCCCAGTTCAAATGTTACTACTAGTAAACTATTTCTTTGATGCTGCCACACATACAAGCAATAGAATGTTTTTTAAAGGACAATAAAATTTTCTTTAATTAACGACTGCTTTTTCTTTCTTATTTCTATAAAGCACTAACAGACTCTCCAACAGGTACAATCACATGCCTCGTTGGGAGCTTATTCGAGGGGGGCCTATTAGCAATTTGAAGCTCTAGGGTGGGGTCTTAATCTAAGGGGTGGGGCTAATTCGAGAATTTAAGTACTTTAGCGTCCTTGAAGGACGATATAAAAAGTTTAAATGATACTTATTTTCAATTTAACTACGGAAAAGAAGTCTCTATAGATGACAAAGCTCCCTTCTGTGCTGCTACAGGCACCTATGACGTTCTAGAATATACTTAACATTCTTCAAGTCTTAAAACTGTTTCTTTCACGCTGGAGCATCTTCAGCATTTACTTTGTTCACATGATTGCCAGTTTCTTGATTCTCATTGTTCTCAGATGCTGCCACTGTTTGTATTCGGAATACTGTGAAAAGAGAAAAGTTGAGAGAGAGGTGAGAAAGTGTGGTTTCTCGTTACAAATTTCAGGGTTTGTACTATTCCTTTTCTCCTCAAAATCTCTTTGTATTTACTTAATATTTAGAAGGGCACTTAAAAACTACGTAAATTCATGATTTATAGGAAAAAATTCCTTAGAGACTTCTTACTTCCAAAGAATTTCAATTCTTGGGGGAGGGGATTCTCAGCAGTAGATCTATTTAGGAAATTACTTGCTGTGTATCAAGGAAACGCACAAAAATATTCCTAAGAAACATTTTTGGTTCTTATTAACTTCTCAAAAACTGCCTAAATTTTATCTACTTATCATAGCACGAACCCTACTTTAGGTAAGTAATGAGCGAGAATTAGCGTGGTTGAGCTCTCGTGCGTTCACGGTCGATGTTTAGAAGCATGCTTCTAGCGTTGATGTAATGCTCTTTCAACTGCCCCCGAGCTATTATTAAGAGCCTGGTAAAAACAGATTATGCTTTGAAATTTTGGAAATTTAGGTGGCAATAAAAGGAACAAGCCACCCTATTTCTTCTGCCGATGGCCCAGTGAATATCAGGCAATCTCCCTTTCGTGCGAAATAGTAAGGAGTCCGACATTCACCATTTTGAGGTTAGTAAAAATGGCAATATAGAAAGTATTTGCACCCTTTAACTGCCATTGTTTGGTGGGCAAGGGCTTGATTTATCAAGGGGGAAATGAAGAGTGGAATTGCCTGAAGCTGGGCGCCATCGCCATCTTGGTGGTTTATATATAATCAGACGTGCCAGAAGCACATCAGGGCAAGGGGGCAGCTTTCTCCAGTAGGGCATCTTGCCGCGCCCATTTATTCACTATACCCCTCATTGGCCGCAACCAATAACAATATTTTTGTGGCAATAGTAGGCTTGAGTCGCAGAGATGTTTTTAGGTAAGTCGCTGAGTTGATATCGTAATTAAAAGTGGTCATATGTAAAAACTTATAAATTTCGAAGCACTTGAAGTCAAAGACTATAAGATAACTTTCGCCAAATTTGAAAGTTCTGTAAAAACTTTGATGGTAGGAGTATACTTTAAAATGTTACCTGATCTACTTTTAGCGAAAAAAGCCTTTGACAAAAAAGTCATTCATGCCCACCTTGCCCCTTCCACTAGGTCAGGAGGGGCGAGTGCCCCCGCTGCCCCCATGTTCAGGCGCCTCTGGGTATAGTGAGCGATGTTTTGAACATTCATATCTTGTTATTTCGTCGAAATCTAATAATTGATTCAGCTATGGGCTTTCTCTGTATGTAATAAGTTTGTTGTTTTTATTTAAACTTTGGCACAAAGATCATTAGAGATGTCACTGTGAAAGAATATTTGAAAAGTACTTACTCGTCAAAAATGCTGGCAATATAATCAATCCATGAATCAGCCCAAGAGTGACTATGCCAAAGAACATCTTGAAGAAAATCCGAAATATTTCTGATGATGAAAAGCCAGTGACGAGCATTCCAAGAAAGGTGCTGAAACCTGGAAGAAATTATTATGTCCTAGTAAGTTATGATGCTTAGTTATTTTCATTTGAATGGTTATGTGATCATTGCATATTGTAAATGTGTGGAGGTAATTCATGTTGTAGTCTGATATTTACAAGCCATGCTTGCAAATTGCATCTAAGCTAATAAAGTCCTATGATTGTAAAGTACACGTTTTTTTCTAAGAAATGCGAAGCTGAAATTAGGCAAAAATTAAGAAATATTTAAGAAACGTAGGGAAAGCTGAGTTTCAAATAATGACTTACAAAAACTGGTTTTCTGGTAAATTTGTGATCAAAGTAGCAAGAATGAACATCCATTACTCCCTCACAAAACCTAGTTATTCTTGTTCGTGCATTACCATTGCATAATTTGGGTTGTTATTATCATCCCAAGTCTTTGAACTTAAGAAACATTTCAGAAAAAATTTAAGGCTGGATTTGATGAGATGTTAAGAAACATTCAGGCTGAAGCCAGAGAAAAAGTGGAGACGTCTATATGCATTCTTCCTACCATAACTCAGGTTTACATGAGTTTTAGGCAATAGAGTAGTTAAACCGTAACTAAATATTATATATGGTATGCACTTGGGAATAAGCCTAAATATAGGTGGCCTAGCGCGCAAGCTACCGCAGAACTATGGCTTATCAATAGACCTACGATCAGTGATGTGCCAGTTTTCCTTCTTTTGGGGGGGGGCGTTGGAAAAAAGCTCACAGAACATACTGTGGCCAACTATCCTGCAGCATGGCAGACTTTTGACCAACTTTCTTACAAATTTGAAAATATTGGGGGCGGGTGAGACGCCCCCACGCCCCCATCGGCACATCCTTGCCTATGATTTCCATAAGAGCATCAAGAAAACCAACGTCTTGCTGTTGTTGTAAAGCTTCGTTTGTGAGCACATGTATATTATTGTAGTTAGTCTACACATCAACATATAAGAGAGAGGAGTCATGAGATATCAAACCTCCCATGAAGACGCTAGCACCAATTGTGCTCAGGGCAGACTGGGTAGCTTGCTTTGAGTTAACAGCATCTGAAGTTATATATGAGTGGGCAACGTGTGCACTGTAGTCAACACAAAACCCAATTGCCATGGTTATCACAATCATTGAAATGCTGTTCAGGGAGACGTTCCAAATCGTCATCAGGCCCATCAGCTCAACGATCAGTGCTGAGAAGCTGAACACCATCAGGATCAGAATCCCAGGATGCAACAGGAACGGTGATGTCATGATAAGGACAGTGACTGCACAAACTATGACGTTTCTTGTCGTCTCTGGCACGAGGAGAACGTATTGCTCAAAATACAGAAAAGGCACTGCAGCAATGTACAGTTTTATACGTGAATTTTTGTCGATTGACTCTCTCAATTTCAGCATACTGTTCTTGCCAGCATTAGTATCTTCTGTGTTGCGCATGAAAACGACTACTCTTGATGCTTGTAGTTCGGTCATGCTGTTCTTAAATCGAATATCAGTATGGTAATGGGCATTTTTTGGAATCCTCAGGAAAGTGTGGAGGGAAGGTATAAAATTCGCACCTGTGATGCTGCTTCCATTCGTGGTGGACCATGCTTTGAATTCTTTTAACCAATTTATCGAATTTGACAGCATCAAATTGTTATCCTTGATTGCAAGTTGATCAAGCTTTAAATACTCTTCTTGGTTTGCCGCATTGTCCAGTTTGAAGCCCCCGGGAACAACAATACTGATGGCAACAATATCTGGATAATAAGCTCCCTCGATATCGAGAAATTTAATGTAATCCGAACCATCTTTGCCTAGCATTTGCAATGTGAACTTCTGGCTGATGTTTAATGTCCCAATTATCCCAGCTGTGACGAGGCCAATGCTGAACAAGATGACGATAAGACTGCCATATGTGTTGGATATAAAGTTGCCAAGTGCACCCATGATCTATTGCACAGAAATGAGAATATTCACAAGTAAAGTGGTTATTTCTAAAAGTTGAACAAGGAGACTCTATGTTGAGGATCATAATAAAGATATGTGGCTTTTGTGACCACACCCATCGCTGTAGATATGCAAAGTTAGGAGAGTTACAATAACCGAAATAAATTTTCAAATCTACTTATGCAAAATTAGAAAATTTGGATGGTTGACTGCGTAAAATCAAGAGAATGTTCTAAGTGGGGGTTCCCTCAGTTCTCCTTAAATGGTCTGCTGGTTGTACAATAATCTCTGCTAGTATTTGCATACAATATCAAGGAAGGTACAAGATTCCACATAGCTATGGCATGTAGTTGTACCCATAAGAAACCTTTTAGGGACAACATGACATAATTAGTCTCAATGAGCTTCTTTATATATTCTAGATTGTAATCACTATCATCATTAAATTCAAAATTTGAGATATCGCATGCTTCAATTGAAATGTCAGGAGGAAGTTTCATTTCTTTGCACTTGGGTGTCGATTTTTCAAAATGTTCAAGTTAAAATGAATGTTACCAACTAATAACGAAATTTTTGCGTGTCATTATGATTAAAAATACACAGTTTATGCTACATCCTTCTTTTTAGGAACTTCAATATCGGTAGTTTTATCGTGTTGACTGATGACACTGATAAGGATAAATGATATTTCCCACCTTAAAATTTCTATGTAGGGAGGTGGTCTGGGTTCTAGCCAAGCGAGGTAAAGGTTAGGGTTAGGATTAGGGTTACACATTACAATACTTGAAACTACTTAACAATACTACAAAGACGATGCCATGGGGAGCAAAAGACGATGACTACCCCATCAACTTTCGTAAAAAGAAAAAATTAAGATAACAATGCAGAGAAGGGACAAAAAAGAGTGTGAAATTTACATACAATTACATACGTTCACTTGTCAGACATTAGATGTCAAGTTGAAGCTGTTTCGAATTCCAAATAGAGGAATGGTATGTGCATAACTTCAGCGTCTCTGAGCTTCAGTATTATTATCAACTAAACTCTTAAAAAGTACATTTGTGACTTTTTGCGTTTGCCGCAATATCTTAAGGATTGGCTCTAGTAAAGGATATCATATGGAGGAAAGCTTACTGTGTGATCAGCAGTATCGTTCTAGAATGTGAGGCAGCAATTGATAGAAAATTAAAGACTTACCTTAGTAGCTATTGATGTCGTTGGCTCCACTATAATTCCTGTAATCTTATTAATTTCAAAATCCTTCTTTTTAAAAAAGGGAACCATGTCAAACCGACCTGCTTTGATTCTGTTGATATCAAAGACAAGAAATGAGACGAAGAACGTCATTATCATCAAATATGAGAGTATCAGTCCAACAGCTGCAAAAGTGCAGAAATATTGAATGGCTGGGAAGGCACTTGTTGTGCTTACTGCAAATGCAACCAAATCTGTCAATGTCGTCATTGTTACTGATCCTCCGACTTTTCCCAATACATTAGCTATGATTTGTCGTGTTGGCAGGTTGAAATTTGCCCGATCCAACTCATCTAAGATTATGAACATATCGTCTATCGCCACTCCGAGTATCAAAAAAGGCAAAACTCCAACTGTAGAGGTAAATTTTGTACCGCAAATAATAACAAGCCCAAAACCGGATAAGATTCCCATTCCAACAACAAGGATCCCAACCATACCGGCCAAACCATGCCCGGTAACAAAGCTGCGGAATCTGCTCAGGGCCAAACACGAGAATGTACACATTATGGTAAATGTTATGGAGATAAACTTTATATCCCCGCTGGTACTTTGATCAATAGAATCATCAATGCTTTTGAATGTAAAGAAATACAAGTCAAGTCCTCGTTGTTTGAAACGATTCGTAAGAGATTTGACATGGTCGAGAAATTTTCCCTCCCACTTGAGAATATCTGAGTATCCAGCATCTGTATTGGGAAACGTGATTGGAAAAATGATCCGTAGTGCCTCTGCGCTGCTTACATTACCAAATTGATCCCGTTTTATTTTGCCAAAGATATTTCCAATTTCAGCTGCAAGTGGTCTGCCATTTAGCAACAAGTATTCCGGACTTTTTTCAATTGCATTGATGGTATGTGCTATGTTGCTAGCATTCATAGCTTGGATGGAATAGTTGAAAATTTGAAAGGGATCGGTACGTGCGCATGTGGATGTACTCTGCTGTATGAAAGGTCCTCCTCTTTGGTTGCTTTTTATGCAGACTTGTTGAATGTTAGTATGGTTGATAATGGACTTCATGACCTCAAATCCAGTTTTAAACGTCTCCGATGTTAGGACATTTCCTTTGTCGCTCCTTACCATTACTATCTAAAAAATTGAATTAAATTTCTCCATTACTTTATCTGTGTGTATAATTCCTTTAATTCGGTTTGTAAAAGATATTATAGCTAACAGTATGTATATATATGTATATATATATATATATATATATATATATATATATATATATATATATATATATATATAT
>WIPJ01000702.1:906797-997987 GCA_018155075.1 Cassiopea andromeda
CCCCCCCAAATATGTGATGTCGCATTATGCAATTACATAAGATATTTTTCTACTGTCGTAAAAATATTTGTTATGTCGTTTTTTATTGAAGATAGTGGAAATGAAAAAGTGAAAATGGCCAAAATGGTATCTAAATAGGATTGTCAGATTATTTTAAGACGTGGAGCCAACTTTGTTCTAAAAAAGGGCCGGACTTGCTATTTTGAAGTTAAACGTGCTAAATCTCGAGTTGCTCAAAAGTGCGACTTCACACCCCAAACACAACCCACCCATCCCTTGTCACACTTTTCCACAAAAATCAAAAGACGCCTTGCATGGCGTAATATGTGAGTGGTCCCTTTAGACAAGTATATAACTAGTTAATGTTTTCATTTTACAAAATGTGTTATTCCGTTTTCTTTTTATCATGCATGGGTAACCTCCGGCCGGCGAAGTGTTTTAATCCGGCGCGCGAAGCACGTTTATGCTTCTCCTGTCAAGTGATGACTTCTTGCAAAATTTTTGCAATTTGGGTTTTTGTAGAAAGAGGTTATACCAAGCCTAAAAACACTATAAAGCGTGTTTTATCATGATTTGCAAGAGCATTCACTACAAAGTGGTTGAATTTTACTAGCTACCTCCAGAGCATCGTGATGGAATATTTTAAAAGTGTCCATCAGACTTTGGTCGAATACCAGGCCATCGTTCTCACAATGCAGAGAAACTGTAAATCATCTGAGAGCCCTTTGCTTCAAGATTATGATATGAATGCTTTCGGGAAGATTTTACACAACTGTATCTAGTAAGAACGCGTGTGAGCATGCGCATACTATTTTATTATGAGTCTTCTGTTTATGGCCCACGACCTTTGATAAAACGCAAAATTTGGCCCATTTGAAAAGAAAGGTTGCCCATGCATGGTTTACGTGATTGAAGGACGTTTCTGATGAAGCAATAAATGAAGCATCGAAGCTGTTAAGATTATAGATTCCAAGAGCAGCATCATATCAAAACATAGGCCTAAAAACAAGCAGTGTAACAAAACGAACACAATCAGAGCACGAGGTCAACGAACAAGCATAAAAGTCTAATTAATAGAAGGTCACATGACTACGCCCGTGTAGTTCAATGTCAAAATGAACATGAGTCATCGTCACCATAGCAGTTCTCAATAGAAGCTGCTTTTCTAAATACCTGTATGCTTGAAATTAAAAATTATGGTAGTTTTGATATAGGTAGTTTAAGCAGGGCCTATATCAATGGAAGTTTGGTATTGAGCAATTTAGGAATAATTATTTATGACATCTCAAACAGATATCATAGAAGGTTGGAACTGTATCAACTTGAAAAATAGAGAAGATCTCTAAAACTAAGCAGAGTTGTCAAATTTTTCACCAGTTGTCAAATATTGAATGCTTCCCAGAAGTTATTTGTATGTTAGCTTTTTGCTTATAATTTCAGTTTCTACGGACTTTGGATGTGGTTCCCTGAACTGTTCCAACGAATCCAAAGTGGAGAATCGCAGTGCAGCAGATCTGCCGGTTCCATTAATGTCAATCAATCACAGGCTAACCTGACATGCGAAGAAAAAGTTGTGAAAAATCGTCAAATCTATTTCGAATCATTTCTCGTCGCATTGTCAAATCTTCCTGGCAACATTATCATGATTATCCTTGTCAACAGAATAGGCAGGAGAAGGCTGTTAGGTAAGTTCTACACGCACCCTCTTCCAGGGATGTGCCGACTGGGGGCGTCAGGGGGCGTCAAGCCCCCCAATATTATCAAATTTGCAAGAAAGTTGGTCAAAAGGCAGCCATGCTGCAAGAGAATTGTCAAAAGTATTTTCTGTGACCTTTTCTTTTTAAGTAACAAAGTTTGTCAATAGTTCAAAACGTCCCCCCCCCCAAGAGTTGGTGTCTCGGCACATCACTGCCCTTTTCCCTCTCCGACTATCTATGTGTTGAAATGCGCTCTGTATGTGTTTAAGGCCCTGGATCTCAAAGTCCAACGTAGTCGAACATGTGTGGGTAAACGATTCGATTTTCGTTTAACTTTCTTTCGACTTTCTGACTACTCAGATTTACGCTATGTATATCAGCTAGAAATATTTACCATCACACATATTTACCCACCCAGCGAGACGCTATTGCGCATGCTTTCACTCGACTCCCTCGACAAGGTGGCCAAACGATTAGACTTTTACTGGACAACGATGCTTTACTTGATTTTTTTTATGACGATCAAACTTCACTCGGCATCACCCGAGTTTACTGGACTCACTCGAGAACGTGGCCAAACGGTTGGATTTTACACTTAACTTTTGTTGAGTGAAAATTTTAATAAAACTTCAAACCGTTTGGCCAGCGCATAAGTTTCTCACGTTCCAATAACGGAATTGGTTGGGCAAAATCTTATGCGTTGTCCACCGCCCGGACGATCTTTCGGCTTGCCAACTCTATATCGTTCCTCTCTGCTTTTATCTTCTGCATTCCTAGTACTCTCTGCTTATATCAGTACCATAGACGACTGACGGAGGGGACAAGGAGTATAATCAATGAGTAAAATCGACAGTTTAGAGCACTTTTGTATACAGCCTCAGTTCATTATTAGGGGAGCACCCCCTCCCCCACTTTTAATGGGCGCTTGGTGTCGTAGAACGGGATCGACAATAAACGGCCATTCATTATGATTGCATATAATTCAACTTGCCAATCAATGTCTATCTACAGTTATATACAGTTAATCACGTGGTTTATTATGCTAATTATGTTAGTTACCAGTCCTGTTACACACTGCCTATATTGTTTTGACAGCTGCTTCCATGGTGATTTGTGGCGTAAGTGTATTCTTTTTTTGGTTTGTGACAACAAGAACCCACATGATCATAGTTTCATGTGTGTTTTCTGGACTAGCAACGGCTGGCTGGAATGCTCTAGATGTCCTTTCAATGGAATTATATCCCACGAATTTGAGGTTTAGAATGCTTTATTTTACCTATTTTATTAATACTGTACTTAGAGGTATATATTTCTGGACTACAAGTAACTTTTGATGTTCAATCATGCTGCAACCTAGCCCGTTTTTAAATGCTAGTCATGGTTGATATGAATGAGTGTAAATTGAAGTCGAGGTAAATTATTGATTGAAATTGAGGTACTGGACAGGGCATCCCTACATGAAACAGTGGCATAAGAATTGATGACAAAGCTGACAGCAGTCATGTGTTTATTAGGGTGCGTAGGGGGCATCATATCCCCCTAACATGTACGAAACTACTAGAAAGTTGGCCATGCTGTAGGAGATCTAGCATGCCAATGATCACAGTGCTTTCCTTGTCCTTTGTTTTCTTTTGGTTTTGTCATAGTCCTTGGATACATGGCCAAAACACCCCACCCCCCTCACGGAGGGTGTCTAGGCACAATCCTGGCTGAAAGATGCCTATAGTATGTCGGCCATTTTGTCAGTCCATGCAATACGCTGTTCCTAGCTATTTTGCTGTTATTTGTAGGTCAACGGCTTTTGGTATTCAGGCAGGAGTTGGAAGGATCGGCGCCATTCTGGCAAACCAGACATTTGGATTGTTGGTTGATGTCCATTGCGCTGTCCCGTTATTTCTTGTTGCATCTTTGCTTTCGGCTGGTGGATTGACCGCGTTACGATTACCAAAAACAGAAGGTCAAGTCTTGCATTAGAACTGAAGATGAGGTTATACGACAAGGTTGTAATTTGTAATTTACAGTGCTACAATTTACTACCATCACCATCTTTCACATTGATTGATTTCTATTTTATCATATATTTAAGGCATGAATATTTACCTATTTGTAAGCCTTATTTACCAAGTAGATATTGATAATTTAATTCCAATTTGATATCTTTAGAAATTCACATTTAATTGACTGTACTATTTTTGTGAAAAATTTTTATGATAGATCCGAAGCATGAGGTTGTTGAAATATGAATAATAAATATTTTAATTCCAGCTTCAACTTAAGCGATTGGTGGTGTTTGTTGGGGCATTATCTCTTGCTTCAATATTGCATCTAGATCAACAGATAAATGTATGTTTCTAATATTTTAATGTGTATTTTTGTTTAACTTAAGTGCATGTAAATGAGAGGCTCCTCAAAAATCAGCTTCGGTCGAAGGGCTGCCTTTCTATACTATTATTGAATGAAATGAATTGAAATGAAACATTTTGTAGTCTTAGGCCAGATGGAAAGCTCTATCCAATGATACATTGGCGAGATAACTAGGCATAATACCGTTTTGCTTCCTTACGTGTGTGGTCTTCCCCGTTATGCTAGTACTTGAAGCGGTTATAGACGATTTTTCTTAGTTTTGAAACGAAAGCAATGTTATAACAGGCTGTGCTTGTTTTGAACGTTTGCGTCACAATTCTCAGAATTTTACGATTACATCGCTGACTACATAAAAGGAAGTTTTAGCAGGAAGAATCGAATGGCTTGTGATAAGTGTCTACCTGATCGTTATATCACACTAGAAACAGTATTAATTGTAACACATTTCGGTCTTCAGGTGGAGATACAATCTAGGCACCATAGCCATGTCTGAAGTGGAAGATATTCGTAAACTTTTCTAATTACATCGAACCTCATAATGATCCTTGATTAGCAAAAGGAGGAAGAATCCAGTTTGAATTAGAGGAAGAGTTCAATTTGAAATAATTCTCAGCAGATATGCTTTTTGGTAAGATTTCAGAATGGAAGATTTACATCATTTATGGGTAGTTAGTGGTTATTTTGAGTTAATTGCTGGTGGATATGATAGCTCTTTGAGGTTATAGCGCAGGGGTTGCCAGCAAATGAGAAACTACGAACCACATTTTTACTGAATTACCGCAAAGATCAGTGGTACAACCGACGTAGGTTGGGGTTAAGACAGCTCCTAAGAGCCCCAAGCTCTTGAGGTCCTGAGGGGGGAACCCTGAGAGGTTCTTAAGGGACACGGTTTTGCATTGTTCAAAGGGAAAATTAAGAAGGGGCCGCAAGCTTACTGAATTCCTACGGGCTCCGAGTTTTTCCGTTACGCCACTGGCAAATGGCCACGTCATATGCATGAGCATATACGAGTATCGCCTCTATTTCTTCCACTCACAGACAGACCTCTGTTTAGTCAGGCCAGATATAATATGAATGTCACAAACCAATATGATAATGACAGAAATTAAGTCCTACAGCACTACGACCACTGGCCAGTCTTTTCAACGGTTTACATGGGCCTTGGACGAATTTACTCTATTGAATTTGAATAGGAAACACTACGACGTCATTTATCAAATATTTTGAATTTCAAGTCTGATTCATTTCTTATAAAAGGAGATGTAAGCTCCAAATCAGGGAAAAGGTTCTTATTAAAAAGTCATGTATACGTTTTTTTATAAAAAAAGTTTATAAGAAAATGAGGCTCGAAATGGCCAAAATCTTAAGAAAGTCATAAGAAAATTACGAGGCTCAATTTCGAAGATTAAGTGTTTTTGTTTGCCAGAAATCGATATTTCATCATTATTACATTCAACATTTTAAGGGTGGAATTCAATTTCGAGTATACAAGATTAACAATGAAAATGTAGTCCATTTTTACCAGTTTATTTCACTTAAAAGTTAAGAAAAATATAAGAAAATTTCAGGCTTAATTTCGGGAAAAGTTAAGAAAATTGGGGCTCATGCAAAAAGATGGTTTTCTTATAAAAAAACTTTTAATAGCATTGATCAGCTTGGTAATACTGTGTAGAATGATTGCTATAGTGCAAAGGCAAAGAGTTTTACACTGCATAAATATATTGTTTTGTTTCTCAAATGGTTAACATACACAAAAGTTTTTAATAAGGAACAAGTGTTCTTTCAGACCTTCACCACTTTCTTATAAAAGAGAATATTGTTTTGAGAATCAGGGTCTGTGCTTCTTAAATTTATGTTTCTTATATGCAAGAAAGTTTCTGTATTTCCTCCGTTAACCTCTCTCCATTGCACATAATTTTAATAAGAAAAAAGTTTATAAGAAAATGAGGCCCAAATGTTCCTAATTTTAGAAAACCTTAAGAAAACCACGAGGCTCAATTTAAAAAATTCAGTGTTTTCATTGGCCAAGAATCAATATTTCGTCGTTATTGCATTGAAAATGTTAAAGATGGAATTCAAATTCATGTATACAATATTAATAACGAAAGAGTAAACCATTGTAGCCCGTGTATTTCAGTAAAAGTTAAGAAAAATTTAAGAAAATCTCAGGCTCAGTTTCGGGAAAAGTCAAGAAAATGGAGGCTCAGGCAAAATGACGATTTTCTTATAAAAAAAAACGTGTATCCGGCCTTGACTGTTCCTTTACAATTGATGCCAAATATGGCGAAAGTTGCTCGATACCGCACGTATCGGCCATGAACGTGTGTCGTGATTACTTCATTTGGCTCCTTAATCGGCCTACGCATACGCTGGCGGATGCGTGCGTTGGCATCGGAGAAACGAAAGCAGATATGCATTACGCATTGGCTGATATTGCGCATATGCGTAATTTTGCTTTATCGGCATTTTGTGGATAATCTGAACCGACCCCGTGAAGAAAGCTATATCTGTTGGTGGCCGGGCAATCGAGTAAGTACTGTACCGGCGTCTACTATTAATGCAATGCACGTTTTTTTATAAGAAACCAGATTAAAAGCAACCATATCTGGGGTCGTTAATAGACAGGCCTCCCCCGTCTATTGATTTCAGGAGAATTTTCCTTCCACCCGTTGCTTATTAACACTCCCTTCTATTAAATTTCACATATCGGTCATGATCAGATAGATTAGATAGAAATCGAAATGGCGGTGGATTACTAATATACATTCGACATGGCATCGCTGCACATCAGCTTACGTCCTTCAATTTTACAGATGACTTTGAATGTTTCACCTCAGAAGTTACCGTAAATAAAAAAATTGGGTATTATTTGGTGTTTATCGTCCTCCGATGCAGCCCCTTCAGACTTTCCTGGATAACCTGGGTAAGCGTATTGACCACTATAACCCCAACTATGATAACTATGCATTATCACACCTACTAGAAAACTGGAAAATATCTCTCGATAGTGGAGGGAAAGTTGGAGCCATTTTTCTAGATTTATCTAAGGCGTTTGATTATCTGAGGCATGATTTGTTAATAGCCAAATTGGAAGCATACGGTCTTAGTCACTGTGCATTAACAATTATTTACAACTATTTACATGGCAGACAACAAAGAGTAAATATCAATGGTTCCTTCAGCTCTTGGAAAGAAATAACTTTAGGTTTCCCACAGGGCTCTGTCCTTGGACCGATGTTCTTCAATATATCTATAATAACCTCTTTCTTAAAATTGCGAAAGTTGACATCTGCAACTACGCGGATGACACCACACTATTTACCTCTGACAGGGATATAAATGGGGTGATCTCCAGATTGGAAATTGACTCAGTTCTGTCTAGCAAAAGGGCCTGTGACAACTCTATGAAGCTCAATGAAGACAAATGCTATCTAATAACTTTAGGCACCAATCATGCAGATGCAATTTCAATCAAAATTGGTAGTTAAACTATACATGAAAGTAACCAGGAAAACCTACTTGGTGTTATAATCGACAAATTTACCTTTGAGGATCATATAAGTAGCCAATGTAAAAAGGATATCAATAAACTATACGCACTTTCTCGTATCAATCATTTAGTAGACCAAGACAAACTAAGGATTTTAATGAGAGGTTTTATATATAGCCAGTTTCAACATTGCCCATTAGCATGGATGTTTCATGGCAGGAAACTTAACAATAATATAAGTAAACTTCATGAGCGTGCACTAAGAATTACCTACAGAGACCAAAACTCAAGCTTCGAATCCCTGTTTGAAAAAGATTCATCTACAACTATCCATGTCAAAAATTTGAAAGTGATGTTAACTGAAATGTTTAAAACTAAAATTTATCAAAACCCCAATTTCATGAGGGAAGTTTCCCCATTGCTTAACAACTCCTATAATCGTAGATATAATGATGAATTCCTGCAGTCCAAAGTAAAAACGGTTTCATGTGGGTTGGAAACTACACGTGTCAGAGGGCCACAATTGTGGCAGACACTCCCTTCTCATATAAAAAGCTCCACTTCCCTGAAAGACTTCAAGAGGAAAATCAGAAATTGAAACCTCTCTTATTGTCATTGCCGTCTATGTAGATCCTATATACCATCGCTGGGTTTTTTTATAACTTACATATTTTCTTTAGTTCTGCTAGTAGTTTTATCAAATTTATTGTGATCTTACTCTTTGCGGCTTAGTAGTTTTAGAAGTTGGCTTAGATTAGCTTCATTATATATTATTGTACCGTAGCTATGTTTAGTGCCAACGCTAAATTAAGTGATTATTATAATTTCTTTTAAACTTCTGATGATGATATAATATTTAAGAATACAAATACAAATCTCGCTATAATTAGGTAACTTGCATTTGACAGACTTGGAATAAAAAAAAGTTTAAGCTATAGGAAAACAAAATACAGTATAAGGAATGTAAATTTTAGTATAAAAGTTTTCTTCAAGCAGTTAGTATATAATAATAGTAATTATTATTATATCAGAACACGCAGAAAATTAAATTACCTTTTACTAGAGCAATTTACCAACATAAACCACCTTCTCTTAGCACTCCTTTTCTATTGAAAAGCTGCCGACATGCATACCCCCTTCTATTAGCACCCTCTTTTTATTGAAAACTAACCGAGATGAGCACCCCTTCTATTCGCACCCCCTTCGTTTAATCTTTACCTGGTTGAACGTAAAGCTGTACTAGAACAATGTAAATATGACATTTCTTTAGAATTTAACTTGTAATGACGCATTTTGTTTGCTGAGGAACAAATAGTGCGCTACATTCACGTCCTGCGTACGCTTTCATAGTAGTTTAGCTCGCAAAAATAAGAAACGTTTAAGAAACTTTTAGAACTAAAATGTGGCCAAAAATTAAGAAACTTTTATTACTAGGCCATGAGCTAGGCCTGTTATAAAAAAAACGTGTATAGGACCAGAGAAGTAGAAAGATCTGTAGAATCAAGTATTGAAAAATAATGGAAATATGATTGTACGTACCTGCTTCACGCACCTAATTGGTGTAGTTGGAAGAAGAAAGACCAGTATCAATGGAAGCATGAGTAGTTTTGAGGTAAGTCAAAAATGATACTAAAAAATTATCCGGAACATCTTCTAACTCCCAAGATTTATCCCAATGTTTTTTGGAAAAAATATATCCATCAGGTATTTGTTATAGGACAAGTAATTTGCTACATGCCCGTTCTGTGTACACTTTCACAGTAATTTAGTTCGCAAAACTAAGAACCTTTTAAGGCAGAAAGATATTGAATTGAATGGCTAAAGTGCGCCCAAAAGAGGAGTCTGAGCCTTGCTTGAAGATTTGAGTGGAAATGTGACTGTCAAAGTCGCAAATGCACAGTGAAAAACATTTTTCAGACATTGTAAGTCGCTGCTAGGGATGTTGCTAAGGAATTTTTTAACCATGCCCTACGAAAAATTTAGCTTGAGAAATTCCACTTTGGGCAGCATGGCCTTCACGTATATTTTCATAATCTGCAGTAAATTCTGCCCACTTTACACGTACTTTGAAATTTTTGACAAAAACTGACATCTTGCCAAAACAAGGGGGGTATTCTACCGTAACCTGGGGTGAACCCAGGTTAGTTTGTGTAGTGTAAACAGGGCAGTCTAGCGAGCTGCTTGCGGCCTGGGAGCCACGGGTTGGCCACACCCTTCCATAACTTTGAGCACGCGAGACTTCTATTTAGATTGAATTTCTTCATAAGACCACCATCAATAGCAAATTGTATTGCATTTTATGACGAAACTGTATTTGCAAAGAACTATTAGAATTGAAATTTGCAGCTTACATTTCTTGAAAGAGAGGACTTCTGGTGCGGATATTCTCCAACAGAACCAGCAGTATATAGAATTGTCTTCAAACAAGGGAACTCAGACATTTTATGGTTGATTGGATGTACACGTGTTGATCAATATCTGATGGGGATTTGTAGACTGGCAAAGTGATGCTGTGATTTTATTTCCCAATATTTCACATGGTACCATGCAAAACACTTCCAAATATCGGATCTGATTAGGTGAGCTTTAGTTTCATCTAATCTAAGCTTGCTATTTATGTTTAGCAGTGAAACAGTTAGAAGAATTGCTAATTATGTGTGTGTTTGCATCTCCTGCATCTTATTCCAGTTTATTTTAGCATTATGTCATTTTCAGTTCATCAGAAAGTAAGAGGACTATGCCAGAGCTACTAATGCTTATATAGGAAAGCTGTCCTAGCTTCCAAGGACGAGATCGTGCTGCACAAAGTAGGAGGGCTTAGTCCCTACGATTATAAGCGACAAGGAAATATTTTAGTTTTATGACAGTAATACTATAAAAAAGAGCGCTTCGGGGAAGATATGTTGAACAATTATCCTTCGTTTGAGCCAAGAAAGCGTCTACTGATTACTTGTTTACCAATGCTAAAATAAGAAAATGTTTGGCTTGAGTATCTGCGCCAGTTTTCAATGGAGTCATAGTATTGTCGTACATGTGGTGTCCAAGGGATTTACTTGAACTTCTGGTTTCATTTTCTCACTTGCATCATTCCGTATTTTTGATATAGTTGGGTCTTATCAAACAATTCTAGTTGACATGTTTTGGTTTGCACAAGTTTACTCGATACTTTTGGGTAAATTTGGGATATTTCGGTTTGAGCCCCTCCCCCGTATATAGAATGCTCAAGTGACCCGCCCTAGGATATGGTGTAGGCATACAATGGTATTATTGTCAAGAAAACGATGAATATTTGAAAAGAAATTTAAGCATCTGCTGAACGCTACGTAATACCTAGCTATACAATGAAACCAGAATTATCTGCAAATTACGTTTGCCTCTATTATAGCAAAGACAATATTGGAGATTTCCGACTTTGTGAATGCCGATTAATCTGATCCAGGGGGTTATTTGCCTCACTCGACCCTTAATAACCGCCACTTCTTACCTACAAAATAAACTTTTCTTGACAGTCGGAGGAACTCGGTTACAAAATATAGGAAGGCGACCACCACCAACATCCATTTAATTCTTTTCATTATTATCAGAGGCTGCTATTCAATCGCATAACGGTCGCTAGCTTTAAGGCATTTTAATAGCCACTAACTCCCCCAGGGCGGATCCAGCAGAATTTATGACTGCCGCACAAGAGCGTGGCACGAAAGGGCATGGTCAAATTTTATTTTTGAATTTGTGTAGCACTGCATTATTCCAAGTAATTTTTCATTCATACAATTAGAACTTAACAATGACGTCACTTCAAAGCTGGTTTGACTGCCGCACATGCGGCGTGCGCGGCTTCCTCGATCCGCCCTTGAACTCTCCATTCACACAGCATTCACCAGTTGATTACAATCAGGGCCTCGTCATCTTCGCTGATATCTGAATCATCTGCATCAGACTCTTCCAAATAACTTTCCTCAGAAATTTGATCTCTCTTTCACAGTAAAAATGTGTTTTTTGGCAATATGCAGCATTACCCCAAGCGAGTCACGAACAGGGGCACAAATGAGGGGATGAGGGGGTGTCACACCCACCAATAATTTCAAAACCCGGTCCAATCCAGTCCCGCTCTGGCTCCGTAAGTATTTAATCTCTATTTATAACATGCATAACCAGTCGCGGTTCTGCTGGCACTCTGCTGTATTGCAGTAAGACATATAGTAAATCAATTTCATAGGACGGAATAGTCAAGGAATGAGGACCGGGTGTAGAATTGATCTGGTCCAGTCCCAAACAACCCTGCTGTGTTTCATAACAAGGGTCATCCGCTTCACCATTATTGTCAACATAATCCGCTCCAAAATCATGGTTTCTTTTTGAAAATTTTGTGTATATTTACAAGGGTATCAATTTTGTCATCTATGTTGTGTAATGGTGACCTTTTTGGGAATAGGGCATTGCTCCTCCTGAATATACTATATGTAGCTCATGCCAGATATCTTAAGCAGAAACTGTCTCTTCTTCGATGTACTGGTATGAGATTGTTTTTGCTTTTACCATCGAAGTACACAAGCGTAACAACAAAAAGAAAAGTATGTGTAGCCTATTCCCTCTGAATCTTCAAATTTCCATAAAACTACATAAAGAGACCAATTTCTCCATCGTATCATGAAGATCGATGATGAAAGCTCCGACATTTTATTCTAGAAAAGGGCGTTTTCCGACGTTTTAGGGGGCGTTAACTCGAACATTTGTCTGAGGGTAAGCCCCTAGACCCCTAATTTTCTCTCTGTATACGTAGGAAAAAAGACTACGTTGGGATATGCTTGCTATCTAGTGCCACAAACGTGCACACATGCAAACGCCCCCCTCCAATCTAAGTCCAGCTATCTACGGGCCTGTCGTCTGCATAGTCTAGAGTTGCATATATCACCGTTCCAATCTTTAAATTGTTTTTTGAAAATACAGAGAGTATTTAGTTGCTTTCTATCGTGTGACAAATCTGCCACAGTTTATATCCAAGGTAGGCTCAGGTCCCTGCTCCAATAGACATGGTCTGTACCTGTGGATGTTCGGGTGCATTTTCATTTAGTTATGGCTGCTAGGGAAATTGGGGCTTTTCTTGCAGCTCCTTTTCATCTTTAAATAGCTGAAATAATTTTACTACTTTTTGGCGCTTTGAGAGGAAAACAAGGTATCTATGACAGCAGTAAATTTTGCTCAAAGTGTAAGTACTTAATTGTGTGTCCATGAAGTCGTGGAGTGGTCTCTCAGCTAGTGCTAAACGTGCACCATATCTGGCATCTTTAAAGTCATATTTGCAAATGGCTTTTATGAATCTAGGTTTATACACTTTTTCATGTAGATTTGTTAAAATATGTGACTTTTTCTTTCTTTTCTTCGTAAGTTTTAGCTTTTACTTTGTAAATAGACGGCCCCTTGGAAGCCAGCTTAGCTGAAATTGAAATGATGATGATTGATGATGATGATGATTATTATTATTATTATTATGATGATTATGATTATGATGATGGTGATGATGATTATGATGATGATTATGATGATGGTGATGATGATTATGATGATGATGGGGGTGATGATGATGATTATGATGATGCTGAGGATGATGATGATGACAATGATGATTTTATTGGCTGTGCTTGAGCGGCCCTGGCAACTGCTCCACAGAATGGGTCCGTCATGACAAAAACTCGGTCCTATGATTGCACACACCCCAAACAAATTTGCATTGGCTGCCCTAGTCACGAATGTGTCAGAGCCGTTTCTCTGACAAATCAGCCATTTTAATTATCTGCTTTGTTAAGTAGAGCCCTCCTTCTTCAACAGATGTGAACAATATTCATCTTGATTCAGTGACAAGTCCAGCCATTTCCGCCAGACCCTTACTCCCCAGTCCGGAATAGAAGGGGTGGTAATAGTTGGGGGTTGGAAAAACATATAGCCAATTAGACGGAGGGAGGTCGCAACAAACTGGGGGGGGGATGTTAAAATTTCCATGAAAAACAGCTCATTACATACTTGCCAACGTACTAAAAGTGTTGCCATCTACCTCTCTCAATGCCAATATCAATGGTACGACTTCCAGCTATGTTGTTAGTACCTCTGTTGGCAAGTTCTATCTTTTTATGTGTTCATCTTGGCTGGACGATGCCATCTTGGATCAAAATTAATAAGCGGGTAGGGTGAGTTTTAGCAAGAATGTCCTGGTATGCATTTTTCAAAAAAAATTAGTAGGTGGAACGTCTATTACGGACTGGAGAGTACGCACTAACGGGTAGGCATCAGCTCTAGTGATGTGAATTACTACAATAGTTGAGGTGGGGGGTTGGGGTAAATTATTCCTTTCTCCATTTCTTACTTTATGATCTTGCTATCGAACTGGATCAGGAATACGGCACGAAATGAATCAGGTATTGTGTGAGTGCAGGTCTGATATACCAACTTTATTTTTGCTAGTTACAGGGCTCATGCAGGTCCTTGAACCCCTTGAGAAGTGCTGGAATTTGAAACGTCATTTGAAGGACACGTCAAACTCCTTGAAAATGAGAATTTTCAATGCAAATTAATCACACTCCTTGAAATTTGTGAATTTTTACTGCTTTCTTCGTTCACAGCTACAAGCAACACAGACAATAATTTGAAGAAATATCCGAAAGAAATGTTATAGAAAATCGTGTAAGGAAACTCTTGATATGCCAAGAAATGTTTCATTTTCGGCGCTTTGGGCTTCCTGTCTATTTACGTATGCGCTGTGAACGTTACTTTAGAACTCCTTGAACATTTCTATTCTAGTCCTTGAAAAGTCCATCAAAACTCCCTGGATTTGCATGACAAAATCCTGCACAAACTCTGTTATTACCCTCATGTAAAATCAAGGCAAATTAAGCATAGTTAAATTTTAGCACTATGTGTACATTGCATGCAAATATTAACCCTCGTATATGCTTCGACATCATTTATACATTTTATTCTTTTTTAGAATGCTTAAATGAGGACATCATGGATTTGGACCAAAACTGGATAGGACATGTGATGAGACTTGTGGTTGTCATATTTGCTTGTCTTCTTTCTTGCACTCATTGTATCCCAACTGGTTGTCCATTCTCCAGCTCTACAGTTGTAAAGTGTGTGAATAGGAATCTGACATCAGTACCAACTTGGATTCCATCAAACGCAACACTGATTGATCTATCGGACAATCCATTTCTGAAGCTACAAAGCGATTCGTTTGCAAGCTTCACTGTTCTAACAGACTTGTCATTGCGAAAATGTAGCTTAAATCAACCATTTAAATTGCCAAACAGCCTAAAGAGTTTGGATTTAGCATACAACTCATTTTCTATGGAAAGTGTGACAGCAATATTTAAAAGAGATGATTGTCAAATTACTTCTATAAACTTAGAAGGAAATAACTTGAAATTAGATGGAAACCTCTCAGTTTTCCCAAAATCAGTTGAATACATATGGCTAAATGATAACAACATGAAGAAGATTGAAGCAGCTGATTTTGAACGTCTTACTAATCTGAAGCATCTTTCGTTGCCAGGTGTTGGCCTTCACAGTGTGGCAAGTGGAACTTTTGATAAACTACTTCAACTTAGCAAAGTTCATTTGTATGACAACAATATTGCAGATCTACCGCAGAGACTTTTTCAGCACAATCTTCAACTTAAAGATATCAATTTGGATAACAACCAGTTGAGAAACATTCCTGATCTCAGTGGAATAACAAGTATACAAGAATTGTCTCTTGCGAGAAACCAAATACAAGCTGTGAATGGAAGTAGGTTTGGGTGTAAGAAGATTCTACAGATCAGTTTAGCATCTAACAATATTCAATCATTTAATCTCTCTGGATTGACATATAGGATCATGGATCTCTCAAATAATCGTATATCAAGCATTGAACAAGGGTCACTTGGAGAGAATTCATATATATCTGCATTGCTCCTTCAAAGGAACAACATCAAATCAATAAAGAGGACATCCTTTAAAGGAATTCACTTCATATCTGAGCTTCATCTTCAAAGTAATACTTTGCAAATGATCGAGAAAGGCTCATTTCAAAAAATGATTATTGAAAAACTACTTCTTTTCAATAATAGCTTAACTACAATGAATGGTGCAATGGATGGAATGAAGAGACAACCACATTTGTTGTTGTTGTTTGGAAATCCACATATCACTTTCCTAAACGCACCCGATTATCAGAATATGACAGATCATTCTAAGATTTACATTAGCTGTCCTTCTATTAAGAAGTTTTCCTCTCTGTTTACAGTAAAGGCAGAATTACTATGTATTAGCTCTAATAATCTGGTCATAATATCATCTACAAAGGGTCTTCAAGGAAATGGCTTCACTTGTAGTGTAGCTACACCACACAAATGTTACCCTTGTAGAACCGGAACATATGATAGAAACATATTCCATGATTATGTAGACTGCACTCCATGCCCTTATGGTGCATTCTATCAAGATGAGATGGCGTCAACTGACTGCAAAAGGTGTCCTCCAGGCCAGTACGTCCTCCCAAAGAACGGTCCTGGGAAAAGCCCATTGGATTGTTTAACGTGTCCAAAGGGTACCAATACAAATTCCTCGGCAGGATATAGAGCTTGCAATTGTCTACCAGGATATTCACGAAAATACCGATTTGGAGCTTGTGAGAAATGTACTCTAGAGGGATTCCAGTGTGATAAGGATTACCCAGAACTGAGAGCGGGTTATTGGATGAGCTGGGACACAATTGCACCATGCAAGCATTCATTCATATCATTTATGACCAATCTCGACAGAAAAGATAACTTTTATGATCGAAATGCCAACTATTTTAAATGCACTTTACCTATTGCACACAGATGTCCTATTGAAAATTCTTGTAGAGGTGGAGTTAGCGCAACATGTAATGAAGGATATACCGGTGTGCTTTGTGCTGTTTGTGGTTCAGGATACATGAAGCAATTTAATAAATGTGTTAAATGCTCATCTCCAGCTGTCTCTGTTGCCGAATGCATTGCGTACTTTCTATCTTTTGTCATTTTGTGCTGGTTAATGTCAAAGCTAGATAATATAAATCTAGTTGTGAAAGACAATGACAAGAATGAGAGAACTTTTGCAGATTTGATTCAGTCAAGTTTGAAAATCATAATGGGATTCTATCAGGTGTTGGTAAGGATTATCAATGCTTTTTCAAGCATTCAATGGCCAAGTACACTCACCCATGCAGTTAAAGTGTTTGAGTTTGTAGAGTTGTCGGTATTGAGGATCCCATCATTGCACTGTATACGATCCGAATGGAGATTAAATGCAATCGGAGAGTTTTGGATCTCTTTGATTGCAATGGCAGCCATTCCATCTCTCTTGGTGATTTACTTTGCTGTGAAGGTGGCAATATCATATTGCTGTCATTCCAGAGAGAGTTTTAGACGTAGAGGGAGGACTTCGTTAAAGAACTGCCTTCAATCGATTGTTTTGTTTTTCTTTGCAACATATCCATTTATATCTACAAAAATATTCCATGTGTTACCCGCTGGGTGCCACACATTTTGTACTGTGAAGGAGAATGGACACTGTTTCAATAGGATATCTTATCTTCGCAACGACTACAACGTCAAATGCCCAAGTACAAACAGTGGTGGAAGTTTTAATGTATGGTATGGATACGTCTCGTTATTGCTTCCAATTGGCTTACCTCTGCTGTTACTGTATTTGCTGTGGAGATTTGCCCCGAAGAAGAAGGCTGAATTGCCATCTGATATGCATCTGAACATTCAATACGAGGAGTCACAACAGAACGAAGAACAGTATTATGTAGAACGAGAAGAATATAATGCACCTTTAATCAACACTGAGGCTGTGAATGCTGAAGAGGAATCAGTTGGTGCATTTGCACTTAAGATGACGTATGGTAACTACAAGACATATTGCTGGTATTGGGAGTTCATTGAAATGATCAGGAAACTGGTTATGGTTTCTGCAAGCAGTTTTCTCCTTGAGAATGTGAAAATTGGTCTGTATAGTAACATATTGCTAAGCGTTGTGTTTGTGGTATTACATGCTAGAAAATGGCCAATGAAAGATTCATTTGATAATTATATGCAACTGTTGGCATTGGTGTCTGTAACTGTCAATCTGTGCTACAGTGTGACGAAAACTAGCAGCATTGGTGATGCAGATATCATCGATAGTGATGAGGATGTATTTGGATTGGGTATAATGCTTGTGACTCTAAATTCTCTTCTGGTGATACTGATAATTGGTCGTTTTGTTAAGGAGGTGGTTCTTAAAGTGGCTCAAAAGTGTCATTTCAGCGTCTCCTTGTTGTGCTGTCAATCTCAACGGTGTATTTTGTGGGAAAATGGAGAGATACATCGTGAATTACATTTGTAACTAGTGAAGTTTTACTCTTTATCACTTTTCCACATGTTTTTGAGTTGTATGTGTTTTGAGCCAGTATTTGCTGGTATCCAATATTTGAATGATTGCATGCCGAGTTTTTTTGATGTTGCAGGAATAATGTTGTCGATTTAGCAAGAGTTTATCAAGTCAGGGGCGGACTAACGGGTTGGGCCATTCGGGTGAATGCCGGTACGGATGAAGAAGAAACAACGTTACATTTTGAATATGAAAAATTTGCATTATACAGGTGAAAGAACTGATAATAAAACTGTAGATTTATCAAACGTTTGCAGGTGTGTTAAATATTTTTGTCCACAGATTTACTCTTTCTGGAATTTATGGGCCAGGTTGATTCACACTTTGCCCGGACCGAAAACTTTTTCCAGTCCGCCCCTGTATCATGCTCTACAGCAATTCTAGCTATTCAATTTCTTGACGTAAGCATTATGTGGCAATATATTTCTTCGGATTATAGCGTATAATTTTGACTATAGGCCGCCACGACTGCTATGTTTAACCTCATGATCTAGCATGGCTTAATTTTAAGGCCGATTTAAAGCAGTACTTGTAGTATTCATATAGGGTGAGAGTTGAGCTGTCAATCTTGTTAAGTGATTTTGTTGTTATTGTTGTTGTTTACTTTATTTTGAGTAGACTGTTATACCTAGCTTTTTCAGCTAATTTAGGCCTACTACGCATGCCGCATCAATGCATGGGACCCCTAGTTTAACGTCCCTTCCGAAGGACGGCGGGTTGAGCTGTTTTGGTCGTTCATCTGGAGGTCGCCCATCCAGTTTCTGACTGTACACAGCCACTCAACCCAAATTGCTATGCTGAAGTGGTTTAACATAAATATTTTGCAAATAATATCAACTGCAGCTATTAGAAAGCATGCCTATTGGTGGCATGAGCAAACTTGAAGGTTGTAGTTTTCGCCCCTTTGCATTCCGGCTTTGGCTTCTCAGTAAATGTCGGCGTAGCGATCATGGCTTGTCGGTAATTAAGGAACATTCGGTCAAGTTGTGGTAAATATGTTTGAATGGTGGCAATAACGTAGGATGAAATTTTGAACAAGTATGATAGATAAACGTTTACTCGTAGCTATCAATTGTCTATCCTGCATAGCATCAATACATCTGCAGCATTGAAGTATTGGATCAATGGACCTTCCCCCTCCCCAACCCAATGGTGCACATGATGGGTGTGGGGGTCACATACAAAACAGACTACCAATCTCTCCGTCTTAGGAAAAACCCTGTCCATGATAATGAAAACTACTTCTGAAACCAGTTCGATCCTGTGCATCTCTACAGTTGCCTAGCAATATTTCAATACGTGACCTTGCTCACCCCCAGTCCTACCACTACGTCGCGCCTCTAGCATACACAATGCCTAATTTTCACTATTTGTAGATCATTGAAATAGGTAAGCGAGTTATCGTGTTTGTACACAATATTTTGAGCTTGTACTTCCTTAAAAGTTTATCAGTGTCTCATCATTGTCTTTCGTAAGATAATTGAAGGCTATTTACTGTGAACAATGCTGCTGTTTGTGGATTTCATTTCTATTTATTCAAAACCAAAAGCTTCTACAAGACTTTCTTACAGAATCAGCAATGCGTTGCATCGTTGTCTTCAAAATGTAGTGATAGGCATCGTATGGGTGGCTGGATGTACACATGGTGATCGATGTCTGACGTGATTTGTAGACAAGTAGAGTGATACAATCGATGACTTCGTGTTGGTATTTCCAAAATATATGAAATTAAATTTCATAAGATACCAAACAAATCTTTTGCAAATATCGAATCCCATTAGGTAAGCATTAATTTCATAGACGTTGCGATTATTTTTGTCTCTGTGAAACAAGGAAATAGAATTAGTAGCTGCATGTATTTTACGATTTTTGCATGTTGTATCTTTGTATTTGCACATCATTTCACTCTGAAGAGATCAGTGACATGAGTTGATGATATTGAAAGAGGTAATTCGAACACAAAAGTTTATGGCAATATCGTACGAGTTTGAAGTAGATCAATACGGATGTTTTATCAAATTGATTTTACATGCTATAGTTTCAAAAACTCAAGATGTATGGAGTTTCATTTCATCTGATAGCAATTTACAGAGGCAGTCCACCAGCTGTAGCTGATTTTCAAGAGCCTCTCCGTTTCAAGTTGTTAATTAAAAAGTAAAATATTAGAAACGAATAATTGCTAAAAATAATTCAGAAAATAGAAAATAAGAAGCAGGCAGGAAAATTCAAGGAATATACTACTTAAATGCATAAAGTTAAAAACGACTTGTGGAGGTTGCCTGTCATTGCTGATACTACCAATTTGCTGTTGTTTCTTAAAAGGTTACACAGCAGTGGTATGCGGAAGGACTTTTGAGCGTTGAGTGCAGCAATAGACAATTACAGATAGGCTACTAAATTTTCCCGAATAACCGACAGGCGACGATCCCAAGACAGCCTTCAGTGTCAAACCAAAGGATTGCTGGGGGCATCGGTAATGAGTGGGGATGTCACACTCTTGTACCCCCCCCCCTATTTTGGCACATTCAACATTCCTTTGAACTTTGAACTCAATTCTATAAATTGAACTCAAGTAAATTCAAGTATTCAAGTGAACTTACTGGGATAGATGCTATGTTTCTCCAACGTTTTGATCTGGAAAGACTCACGGACTATGAGTGCAAAGTAGAGTTTAGATTAAAAAAAACGACATCTATGACATTGTAAATGTTCTGCAAATACCAAATATAGTTACATACAATAGAGTGACTGTTGAGCCAGTTGAAGACTTGTGTACTTTGTTGAAGAGGTTTGCACATTCATGTAGGTATTCAGACATGGTTCCTCGTTTTGCACGTCCAATTCCTGAGCTTTGTGTCATAACGAATCATGCAATGAATTTAATCTACAACCAATGGTCCTTTCTGCTATCAGACTTTGAAGGAAGAAATAGCTTATCCCCGCAAAACCTAGAGAATTATGCAGCTGCAATTCATGCCAAAGGAGCTCTATTGACAAATTGTTTGGACTTCATCGATGGAACCGTACGTCTAATAACAAGGCCTGGTAATAGCCAAAAGGCTTTGATATGGCTTGGAATCTCCTCGGAGTTGAATGAAGAACAATAGGTGATGACCTCTTACGGTTACCAGTAGCAGTATCGTAAGAATGCGTAATCTCTCTAATGGTTGATCTCTCTATTTATAGATAGGCTACTAAATTTTCCCGAATAACCGACAGGCGGCGACCCAAGACAGCTTTTAGTGTCAAACCGAAGGATTACTGGGGGCATAGGTAATGAGTGGGGATACCACACTCTTTTACCCCTCTATTTTGGCACATTCAACATTTCGTTGAACTTTCAACTCAAGTAGCTAAATTGAACTCAAGCAAATTCAAGTATTCAAGTGAACTTACTGGGATAGACGCTATGCTTCCTGATTTAGGATATGAGGCAATTTCCAAAATTAGGGTTGTGGCCACTTTGAAATTCCACTTGCTTCTCTGTCCAAGGTGTATTACAATGATTTGAAAATCCATGACTTTTATGAATTTGATTGCATTTATTCTGATACTCCATGCTTGGTTTACGACGACTTGTAGCCTTAGTTAGAATTGAGGGGGGCAGGAGTGATTTATAAAAATTTTAGCAATAAAGTTCTAGATGCAATGTCATGAAGTGGGTGTGGCCTATTTGCAGTCTCCCCCATATGTATACAGTGGGAGACGTTGTCAGTTAGTGTAATTGTGATAATAACATAAGAATTAGAGAGATCTCAGCAGCCATGTAGCAGTGAAGAAATTCATCATATCAATAAGATACAAAACATTGTAAACAAGGTCAATGGGTTATATCCTTTTACTTATGTATTTTTAGTAACATATGAATCCATTCTAGACCAAGGTTTGAGAAGAGGGAGGTGCATTGGACTTCTAGCTGGGTTCACACTGCTCCGCTTACGAAGTTATCCATGTTTGTAGACATCTGTCGACTGTTCACACTGCTCTGTTTTTGGACAAAAATCTAGTTGAAAATATCCGTTTTTGTGCGTTCACAATGTTCATTGCAATGGAGGAAAAAACATCTCCTTCTGTGGTTTTAATCCTTTCACAATGTTGTTGTCGAGACAAATATCAGTTTGTTTGCGTTCACACTATCTACTGCGTTCGAAAAAATCCTCCGTTTACATAAACATCCACCTTGAAGAGTGCAATTGTAAACCTCCGTTTTTGTGTGTCTTTGTACATAGAAATACGAACGCCTTCACAAAAATGGAGGTGTAGACCTTCGCTTGTCTACGAAAACGGAGCAGTATGAACGGGGCACCAATCACCACTTTTCGAGGATCAGTCGTTAGTTTAGCTACCCACCCTGTTGCCTGTCTCAACAGTTTACAGGTAAGACGCGTGCTTGTTGCTAAGAGGGGATTCTTTGATTGATTAGGAATTGAATTGAATTGAACCAATAATACATTTAAAGCAGTGCTTAGAGGGTAGCTTTTAAATGCTTGAATATCTCAAACATCCATTAAGAGGCGCTTCAAAGGAGTACTCTTTAGAGGCTAGAGACTGTAGAACTTCCTGATCAAAGCAAACTTTACCTGAAAACCATGTCTTTTAAGCGCACCAAACCAACTGAATGCACTTTTTCATAAATTATAGTGTAATGTAGAGCCATAAATTTTAGATGCGATCCTGAACAACAAGAGACTTTTTATTTATACTTCAAATGAATATACGACTGTGTACATACTACATCTCAATAATGCATTCTATCAGGGACAAAATTCCATATGTGAGGTACCTGGGCCAATGTTGATTGGGACTCTTTACAATGCACCAATACAAGCTTTTATCACATATATGGCATTCAAAATTGTACTGATGAATGTCATTGCTTTACCTGAGCCATCCGTCTACACAACGCGGATTGCTGGTGATGAACCTGATCAGCTCCTGTCCTTCCTACAAAGCAGGCATTGCTGAGACTATATCTCTAAATTGTATAACTGATTCAACGGAATCCAATGAACGCAGATCGAGTCGATAAAAACGCCAGCCATCATTTTACGTATATTTCAATTCCCGTCTTACTTCTATCAGGTTTTTTCCCAATCTGAAAATCTTAGACTAATTCAACTCTAATATAAGATACTTTTAATTAAGATACGTGTTACTTTCCAATCAACCAAATTCAAAGCTTATAAAGACATTAAGTGATTAACTTTAGTCATACATAGGCTAAAAAACAGGAAACATAGTCACTTGCCGCAAGCAACAAGCATAGGCACCGCATTTACGCATACCGAACTTAACATTTTTAGCAATACAAAATTAATATTCTAAAGGCAAAATAATTAGAAATACGCACGCATGCTCAAACGAAATAAACAAGGTGAGTAACAAAAAGCGCGAGACATAGCGAGGGTCAGTGGAAGCCCTGAAAGATATCAATTGACAGCGTAAAGAATTAGCTGCAAAATATGGGATATTGATTGCTGCCAATATCAATTTAATTGTTCCTTTTCACTGTTACGAAAGGCTGCATTTCACGAGTTGCTTTTGTAAAAGTTAAGGTATTTCGTGGCACTTGGTACGTAGCTAGAGAAGTAGTAATTTAATCTTTATGCATTTCACCATGAATCCCAAGCCAATCAAGTACACTTGAACGGTAAATTTGCTTCTGTGTAGCATTGAAACACCATCATCACTTGTCCTTTGAAATTATTTTACTTTTCATTAATTTTTAGAGCACTGGAAGGAAGCTATCATGGATTCTACTCGACGTTGGACAGCACGTATCATGAGAATTGTGATGGTCATAATTACTTCTCATCTTGTTTGCGCTGACTGTTACTCAACTGGCTTACCATGCTCCAGCTCAACAGTTTTAGCATGTGTGAATAGAAGCTTGACAATGATTCCTGATTCGATCCCATCAAATGTAACTCAGATTGATTTATCAGACAATCCATCTCTCAAACTGAAAAAGGATTCTTTTGCTAGATTCACTGCTTTAACAAAATTAACACTTCGACGTTGTAACTTAAACCAAATACTTGAATTTCCAAACAGTCTGAAGATTATTGATCTTGGATATAACTCATTCTCAATGGAAAACATCGTAGCAATGTTTAAAAGAAAACAGGAGTCTCAAATCACTTCCATAAACTTAGAAGGAAATAATTTAAAATTAGATGGAAATCTCTCAGTTTTCCCAAAGTCAGTTCAATACCTATGGTTAAGTCATAACATCTTAAAGAAGATTGAAGCAACTGATTTTGAAGATCTTACACATCTGTTACAGCTAGAGATAGGCGGTAATGGCCTTCAGAGAGTGGAAAGTGGAGCTTTCGACAAGCTAAAGAATCTCACAAATATTCAGTTGCCTGGTAACAGTATTAAAAGTCTCCCGAAGAGCCTTTTTCAGAATAATCCGCAAATTCTTGAGATCAACTTAGGGAACAACCGTCTGACAGATATTCCCGATCTTAGTGGAATAGCAATGCTGAATCGTTTGCTTTTACCGAGAAATCAAATAAGGACTGTGAAAGTTCATAGCTTTGGAGTTCAGAATATACTTTACGTTAACTTAGCATCTAACAATATTGAATCATTTAACTTCTCAGGGTTAACATACAGAGTGATGGATCTGTCAAATAATCTCATATCAAGAATCGAACTTGGGTCATTTGGAGAGAATTCAAATATATCTGCATTGCTCCTTTCGAGAAACAACATATCCTCAATAAATAGAACTGTCTTTCAGGGCATTGACTTTATATCTGAGCTTCATCTTCAAAGTAATAAATTGAAATGGATTGAGAAAGGTTCATTTCGAGACATGGATATTGAAAGGCTATATCTCTTTCATAACAGTTTATCCACAATGAATGGTGTGATGGATGGAATGAAGAAAAAGCCACATCTCTTGTTGTTATTCGGAAATCCACGAATCACTTACATGAGAACACGTGATTATCAGAATATGACAGCTGACTCAAAAATTTACATAAGCTGTCGCTCTATTACGACTTTTTCTTCTCCATTTCTAATGAGCGCGAAATTAATATGCAGTCCATCTAAAAATCTGGTGATAAATACAGCTACACTTGGTCTGGAAGGAAGCGGCTTCAATTGTCATGTGCATGAAAAAGCTTGCTACCCATGCAAACCGGGAGAATATGATGGAAATATATACCATACTAACCATAATTGCATTCCTTGTCCTTTTGGTGCATTTTATCAAGATGAGATGGCATCAACTGATTGCAAACGTTGTCCTCTAGGCCAATACGTTCCTCCAAAGAACGGTCCTGGAAAAAGCCCATTAGATTGCTTAACATGTCCAAAGGGTACCAATACAAATGCCTCTGCAGGATACAGAGCTTGCCATTGCTTACCGGGATATTCACGAAAAGACCGATTTGGAGCTTGTGAGAAATGTACTCTAGAAGGGTTCCAGTGTCAAAAGGATTACCCAGAACTGAGAACGGGTTATTGGATGAGCTGGGACAAACGTATACAATGCAAGCTTTCATTCAAATCCTTCATGGCCAATCTCAACACAGAAAATGATTCCTATGATCGAAATTCGAACTATTTAAAATGCAATTTACCTATTGCACACAAGTGCCCTGTGCACGACTCATGTAAAGGTGGAGTTGATGCAACATGTAATAAAGGATATACTGGTGTACTTTGTGCTGTTTGTGGTTCAGGATACATGAAGCAATTTAATAAATGCGTTAAATGCTCATCTCCAGCTGTCTCTGTTGCCGAATGCATTGCGTACTTTCTATCTTTCGTCATTTTGTGCTGGTTAATGTCAAAGCTAGATGGCATAAATCTAGTTGTGAAAGACGATGACAAGAATGAGAGAACTTTTGCAGATTTGATTCAATCAAGTCTGAAAATCATAATGGGATTCTATCAGGTGTTGGTAAGGATTATCAATGCATTCTCAAGCATTCAATGGCCAAGTACTCTCACTCATGCAGTTAAAGTGTTTGAGTTTGTAGAGTTATCTGTATTGAGGATCCCATCATTGCACTGTATACGATCCGAATGGAGATTAAATGCAATCGGAGAGTTTTGGATCTCATTGATTGCAATGGCAGCCATTCCATCTCTCTTGGCGATTTACTTTGCTGTGAAGGTGGCAATATCATATTGCTGTCATTCCAGAGAGAGTTTTAGACGTAGAGGGAAGACTTCGTTAAAGAACTGCCTTCAGTCGATTGTTTTGTTTTTCTTTGCAACATATCCATTTATATCTACAAAAATATTCCATGTGTTACCTGCTGGATGCCACACATTTTGTATTGTGAAGGAGAATGGACACTGTCTCAATAGGATATCTTATCTTCGCAACGACTACAACGTCAAATGTCCAAGTACAAACAGTGGTGGAAGTTTCAAGGTATGGTATGGATACGTCTCGTTATTGCTTCCAATTGGCTTACCTCTGCTGTTACTGTATTTGCTGTGGAGATTTGCCCCGAAGAAGAAGGTGGAATCGCCACCACAACGAGATCTGAACATTCAATGGGAAGAGTCACAACAGAATGAAGAACAGTATTATGTAAAATGGGAAGGATATAAAGCACTTGTAATCAACGGTGAGGCTGTGAATGCTGAAGAGGAATCAGTTGGTGCATTTGCACTTAAGATGACATATGGTAACTACAAGACATCTTGCAGGTATTGGGAGTTCATTGAAATGATCAGGAAGCTAGTTATGGTTGTTGCAAGCAGTTTTCTCCTTGAGAATGTGAAAATTGGCCTGTATAGTAACATATTATTAAGCGTTGTGTTTGTGGTATTACATGCTAGAGCATGGCCGATGAAAGATTCATTTGATAATTATATGCAACTGTTGGCATTGGTGTCTGTAACTTTGAATCTTTGCTACAGTGTGACGCGAACAAGCAGCGTTGGTGATGCAGATATTATAGACAGTGAGAAGGATGTCTTTGGATTGGGTATAATGCTTGTGACTCTAAATTCTCTTCTGGTGATACTGATTGCTTGTCGTTTTGTTAAGGAGGTGGTTCTTAAGGTGGCTCAAAGGTGTGGTTCTGGTTGTTGATCGTAGTGCTGTGAATGTTGTATTGCGTGACAATGTGAAGTGAAGGATCATATCACAAGCTTCAACTATAACTACTGAAGCCTCATGTACTTACTCTTTGGTGTCTATGAGATGTCCCTCCCTACGAGAAAGTTTATCAACAGTTTCCTAGCTTGGACTGTTTTTACTTAGTTATTTCAAAGTAAGATTCCATATTTCCTTATGTGAATTTGGAAATGTTACTTGGCTGTAAACGATAAGAAATCATTACATTCTCTATTCATGTTTGGTCACTCTTCTGCCCCTTCCCACCCGTTCACTAGAATTTTGAGACTTTCCCGCCTTTATTCTATTCATCACAATAAAGTATTTAGCTTGAACTGTTTTCATGAAGCTTTATTCTATGATTAATAAGTTTGTATTTGCTAGTGCTCAGTATTTCGTGGATATGTTTCCTCTTAATGTCATTTCTCATACTTAATATTGTTGTGTTAGGAAATTCTTTGTCTAGCTATTTTGCAGTAATTCTAGCTCTTTCCTCTTGTTATAGTAAGTAGAACATAGTTAGAATGATTGCTGTGTATCAAATTTGTTCTGTATAGCAAGTATATTTGTCACTATCTAAGTGTATCCATAATAGGGATGCTGATTCAAAACCACGTGTTGCGGGAGAAGCACCGTGCGTAGAGTAGTTAGAACAGTTTGGGAGCTACTGATTTACATCGTATTTATTCCATTAGCTTTTGCCATGTTTTGCTTTGCAATTATAATCGATTGTTGTTAATATACGAGACCGGCTTACATTGCTTTATCTAGAGGCCTGTCTCTATTAGAGCGAATCTTAGCGACTAATTTGCGAGATCAACAGCGAAGTGTTGAGGCACCATTTCTATTTGGTCGTCTGATCGCCAGCGAAGCATCTACGGAAGGTGCTGCTGGAGACAAAGCTTTGTTATCATGAACTGTTTTTTCGATATTTTTTAATGTAAATAAATGTACATGGGAGGGCATACAACTCCTTCACTCCTGGCTAATGACTCATAGACTTACAATCAATGTTTTTACAGGTAAGTCTTCTTTAAGTTTTAATTCTATTTCGTCATTAGCCTACGTCATTACGTATTTGTACGAGATTTTAAAGCCGAGACTGAGCCAATAGACAAAATTTTATCATATTTGTCCCAATATTGTTTGTGAACAAACATATGGATATTCGGTATCAGATTCGATTTTCACTGAAAAACAGCTGGATTGGCGATCCCTATTCAATTTAGGTCATTTCAATTTCGGTATAGCAAGGTCAATATGAAGAGGAATAATGAGACATACTTAAAAAGAACTAAAACTTCCTCACAGTTCATCAAAAAAGGAAAAGCTAAAAGAGCAAACAGACCAACGTAACTTAAGCATCAATATTACAACTACTATTACTTGTGTTTGTAATATCAGCAGTTTCTAGAATAGAGGTTCCAAAAATGGAAAGAGTCCTATGATCAGTTATAAAACTTTTGAAATGTATGCTTACTCTTCTATCCGAATGCATCAATGATATCTGTAATGGAGAAATTCCTTTAAGCTAAGTGAGACGAAGAGGCTGCTCTAGTGCTATGGGCTGTGAA
This sequence comes from Cassiopea andromeda, assembly GCA_018155075.1. Taxonomy (NCBI): domain Eukaryota; kingdom Metazoa; phylum Cnidaria; class Scyphozoa; order Rhizostomeae; family Cassiopeidae; genus Cassiopea; species Cassiopea andromeda. The sequence goes on from WIPJ01000702.1 coordinate 935,454, forward strand.
CCTCCTTGTATCAATTCCCGCTGATGCTAAAACAAGCTTAGTCCAACGTGCTAATGTATCTGTAGAGATGGGGCCATGTGGTTTGATGAAACTAATTAAAAATTTCGTGTTAGAAAGGAAGATATTTTCAGTTCTTTTAATGTACTCCTGAAGGTGAGTGAATACACAAAGTTTCTCATCAGTTGAATGCTTCATGAATTCAAGTGGTTTTATATGGTAACTTGCAAGAGACTGTTTTAATGTTTCCTTTACATGGAATATATATCTGTTTTTCAGTAAGTCCATTTCTTTTATATCAAGAAAAACTATTGTTTGGCACCTCTGACCACTAAGAAGACATAACAAGAAAGCTACCTTAAAAGAAAGTTCCTTCAAAGAAAGTTCCGTTGCAGTTTTTTGTTTTCGGAAATAGTCAAATACTGTAGTTACATTCCAGACAATGATGCTTAGGGAAACATGGACGTAATTCATATATACCCTTCATAAATCTTTGTACAATTGCCAGCTGACCAAAGGGAGTGGGTGATTCAAGCTGCAAAAAGGAAGAAAGTGCACTCCTAGCCGTGTTAATAGAGCTGCATGATAGATTACTTTCATACAAAAATGTGAGAAAACCCATAGCTCAGCTACTGATGGGGAGATAATATCAATGTCTTTTTGAATGCAAAAGTCTAGCCACTTGTTTAAACTAGATTGATATTGGCTCTTGGTGGAGTCACGCCAAGAAGCTAGAATCATGTCTATTGTTAGGTTAGAGTGCCCTTGCTTAGAGAGTTTTCTCCTGATAGCAGACATACAAGATACACTGGCTTCTTGTGCAGGGGATGTTTCTCCAATGGCTGTGTTGGTAGGGTTAATAGTTTTGGGGATGGTTTGAGAAGTATGGGTGGTAGCACTAGTATAGTCATTAGGACTGAGTACCAGGTTTGTGTTGGCCACTGTGGTACCACAATCACTCCAGTTTCTTTTTCTTGCTTGACCTTCTGCAGTACTCTGAGTATGCAACTAAATGGAGGGAAGCAATAAAAACGAAAATCAGCCCAAGAGATTGGAAAAGCATCCACAAATGTGGCGCCTGCACCCTGGGGTTCCCTTGAGCAAGGTTAGCACCCTATAGCTCCCCGTGCCAGGGTTACGTTGAAGCTGTTGGCAGCAGGACAGTTGATTTTCATGAGAGGCTGAAATGATATATTCGTATAGATGGCTTTCATGATATTATTTCTGGCGTGAGTACAATCCAATTGGAAAATCGGCAGAGATAACTGGCCTAGTTAGCAGGCACTGCGAGCAAAGAAAGAACGTAGGAGGCTGTACTTTGTTATCATTTGCTTTTCCTGCTAACTACTCTCCATGATATGATGGACATGAATAAAATTCCATACTACATCGGTCGTCGCGTGGGTTATCAAGGGTCGCGTTGTCCAGTGGGTAACCAGGCTGGCAATGTCAAATATAATACTGGAAAGCAGCTGAGAACCAGATTTAGTATTGGTGCATGGAATGTAAGAAAGATAAAGGAAAGTGGAAAACTGCACACTATTTGTGATGAAATGGATAGAATCAAACTAGAAATACTAGGAATTTCCGAGACAAATTGGACTAAGAGAGGTAGTTTTAGAACTCATGAAAACAAGACTGTAATCTACTCAGGAAAGGATGAAGGACATGGATATAGCAATCGGGTTGCAGTCACTTTATCAAAGGAATCAGCCAAGTCACTAATTGGGTATAATCCTATATCTGATAGAATACTTAAAGTCAGAATACGAGCTAAACCATATAACATCAGTTTAATTCAATGCTATGCACCGACTGTGACAGCTAGTGATGAGGAAATGGAAGACTTCTATAGTATGCTACAAGAATCCATTGATAACACTCAAAACCGAGATATTACAATCGTGATGGGAGACTTCAATGCATAAATAGGAAAGCTAAGCAACAATTCTGATATCTGTGGTATATATAGTCTAGGAGACCAGAACGAGAGAGGTGCAAATCTTTTAGAGTTTTGTAGCGTTAATAATCTAGCTGTTGTAAAAACACTTTTTAAACATCACCCAAGGCATCTCTACACCTGGGTATCACCTGACAAGAAAACGCGCAATCAAATTGATTACATTATGATCAATAAGAAATGGAAAGGCAGTGTACAAAATGTGAAAACAAGACCAGGGTCTGGTTGTAATAGTGATCACCAGCTGCTTGTAATGGACTTGAAGTTTAGACTAAAATAGTTAACGAAACCACCAAAAGTGCTAAGATTTGACTATACGACTATAAGTGATGATTATAAAGTTGAGATTTCTAATCGTTTTGAATCTTTGCTTCAATGTGATGATGAAAAAACACCAAATGAGCTATGGGAAGAGGGTAAGAGTATTATACTTAGCGCTGCAAAGAGACATTTCCAAAAGAAGACAAAAGAACTATCAATGGATCTCGAATGAAACCATTAACGAAGTAGAAAAACGGAGACAACTCAAAGCTAAAGATTTAAGTGATAGCGTCAACGTCACAGAGTACAATAAACAAAATGCACTAGTCCAACGAATGATGAGAAGAGACAAAGAAAAATACATTAATGAGCAATGCAAGCGCATTGAAGATAATTCCATTACAAATTCAATTAAAGACCTTCATCAAGGTGTTAAAAATTTAACAAATAAATTCAAACCAACGATTGATACAATTAAAGATGAATATGGTAAGATTCTTGGTGAAGCGGAAGAAGTGAAAGAAAGATGGGCTCACTATAGTACAGATCTCTATAAGAAAAATCCAAATATTGTTGTCCCGCAACACACATTTGTAGTGAACGATAAAAGGGAGTTACCACCATTATACTCTGAAGTGGCTAAAGCAATTAACGAATTAAAAGCTAATAAAAGCCCAGGTTTTGATGATATTACAGCAAAATTAGTGAAATGTGGAAACAAAAATGTTGTCAATTACTTTCTCAAACTTTGTACGTTGATTTGGGTAAAGAAAAAATGGCCAGACGACTGGACTAAATCAGTATTTATACCAATCCCGAAGAAAGGCGACACTTTACAGTGTTGTAACAGCAGAGCAATCGCACTCATAAGCCATTGCAGTAAAATTCTGCTCAAAATTATTGCTAGTAGAATGCAAACTAAATTAAAAGAGGAAATTAGCAAAGAGCAAGCGGAATTTCGATCTGGCATGGGCACTCGGGATCAGATTCTAAATCTAAAGATGGTAATAGAAAAGAACAGAGAATATGGTAAAAATGTATATTCATGCTTTATAGACTACAGAAAAGCTTTTGATATGGTGTCACACGAATTACTCTGGAAAGGAATGCTTGAAATGGGATTCTCTAGTCACATAGTTGATCTCATCAAGAGCCTATATACTGACTAAAGTGCATCTGTAAGAACAATACACGGATTAACTGTAGACTTTGTAATTGAACAAAGTGTGCGACAAGGATGCATCTTATCCCCACATTTATTTAACATATACTCTGAAGTAATTATCAGAAATGCCCTGGAGGGTTTTGAAGGTACAGTAAAGATTGGCGGATGGATTATAACAAATTTGAGATATGCAGATGAAATTGTGTTCTTAGGTGGTAGTATGGAAGAGTTACAGGATGTAGTAAATAGGGGCCATGAAGCTAGTAGCCAAGCGGGTATATACTTCAATACAATTAAAACTAAGGTCATGAAGACCATTAGAGTTCCTGTGCGAAATGACCAAGATAACATACGTGTTAACGGGCAAGATATAGAAAATGTGAAAAACTTTGTTTATCTTGGAGAATGATTAACGAAAATTATGACGATTCTAAAGAAATCAAGAGACGTATTGCTATAGCAAAAAATACAATGATTTCACTAGAAAAGGTTTGGAAAGACAGGGCAATTTCAATCACCACAAAGAAAAGACTTTTAAAATCCTTGGTCTTTAATATTGCTACTTATGGATCGGAATGCTGGGTTCTAAATCCAACTGACAAAAAGAAAATTAACTCCTTTGAGCTATGGTGCTATCGACGCTTATTACGAATAAAGTGGACTGATAAAAAGACCAATAAATATTTTTTGAGTAAAATTGGAACTAGTAAAAGACTGCTTACTACTATTGTTAAACGAAGAATGGCTTTTGTCGGACATGCATTCAGAAAAGGTGACATTTGTACAGATTTACTAATTGGGGCTGTGTATGGAAAAAGAGGAGAAGGTAGACCAAAAACCAGGTATAGTGATAACATTGGAGAATTTGGTGGGAATCGGAGCTTTGCTGATTTACATCGATTAGCACAGAATAGAGAACCATGGAGAGCCACAGCTGTTCAGCTAAATGAACTTCCCGTCTATTGATGACGACACCTCCCACGCCCCCATAAGCACGTCAATGGTTGAGAGCTGGTATTGTAATTACTGAAACTAATACTATACCTGATCATAGAAGAGAATGAAGAAGCTCATTCCTACATTGTAGGCTCTTGTGCGATAGACTCTACTCCATCTTCAGAACCTATCTTGTTGAGGATACTGAGGACTCTCCACGTTGTTAAAATCTATTGTTTAGCATTGGAAGCTAAAAACTAATGACTGACCGGGGAATTTATTGCCATGCACGATCCCATTGTAATGTCCACAATCAAACAAACTGACAATATACCTTCTATGCATGCTCCTCGATTCCCTTTGGGGAATACTCTTTCACTCATGAACTTCGGGGATGCGTATCCTCAACAAAGTAGACTTTTTTGATCCCCCAAGAAGTCAATGTTTGGTCTCAGTACTGCCTTTCTTGAGATAAATTGAAGGCTAACAATGATCCACAATGGTGAGGCTTATTGCCTTTATTTAAATTTCCTACAAACAGAGGGCTTATGAGGATGTTCCTTTTCAGAGCCAACAGTGCGGAGAATTGCTTTCTAAGCAGGAATCTCCTTCTGGTTGGCTAAATGTAAACATACTGATCATATCGGACGTGGAATCTTAGAGAAGCAAAGTAATGCTGTGGATGACTACATGAAGGTATTTTCAGAGCAATTTAGGCTCTGTTCAATGTGATCCCAACCAGATCTCTTTAACAAATCTAATTTTATGGGGTAAGTAGTAAAATGATGTATGTTGAACGTACTGTTTATGTTTAATTGTAAAGCAAGGAAGTAGAATTGGTAGCTTTCTGTCCTTACGTCTCTTCTAGCTTATCTCAGGCGCATTAATTCAAGGTACAGTGACGAAAATTTTGCGCAGCAATGAATTGAATGTATGCAGTGATGAATGAACTTTTTGCAGTGATGATTCATACACTTTCAGTTTGAAATGCACAAAATATTACACTTCTTGGTATTCTCACAATGAACTCAATTGAATGCAGTCAAATTTTCCCAACATAACGAGACAAGGAAATTTAGCAAAGTGTTAGAGATTTTGGGATACTGACATTGTTGCATTAGATTAATTTGAATGAATACAATATGAGTTGTCTTTGCTTTTGGTCAACTGCTTACATTATGTTCTTGACTAGAATTCATCATTATTTCAAGGACATTTATCGATTATTGACAATACCTCTGGAGGCTCAGGGCCTCTATCATTATGCTACTTTTACATTCGCCATCTATGCAAAAAGCATAAGAACTCAGAAATGTTGGTTAGGACAATCTTGATAATATCTCAAAGCTGACATCATTGAGAAAGACAAGAAAGTACCCATAATGGATAACAATAGATTGTCAAATAAAATGTAATCAAGATATGTAAGGCCACTTAGTGCGTAGCAAGTAAACTATCCAATTAAATTTTAGGATGCGCCATCATAAGCGTAGAAGGCGGATGCGTCAGGAGGCTGCATCTTCCCCAAGGTGGGCAGAAACTCGTTTCAATTGGGAAAATGTTCTGAATAAATAGTAGGAAATTCGGGCAACCTTTCTGCCTACTCTTCAGCTCTATTTGATATTTCGGGCAGAAAATTGAAAGCCCCTCTAAAATTTTACTTCCTCCTACGCCCATGTGCGCCATCACATTCAAGGCAAATCAAGTATAGCTAACTAGTAGATACTTCTCTGCGTTGCTTGGTAATGTCCAATCTCGTATACACGTTGATATCAGTCTACATTATATTTGTGTTTAGACTACTGGAAAGTGGCTATCATGGATTTGACTGAGAACTGGACAGGACATGTGATGAGAATTGTGGTAGTTACTGTTGCTATTCATTTTCTATCTTGCACTGAGTGTTTGTCAACTGGTTGTTCATACTCCAATTCTACAGTTGTAAGATGCGTGAATAGGAATCTGACAACAGTACCAACTTGGATACCATCAAATGCCATATCGATCGACTTGTCAGAAAATCCTTTCCTACAACTGCAAAAGGACTCATTTGCCAAATTTACTGTTCTAAGTATCTTATCAATTCGAAGATGTAGCTTGAACCAACCACTTGAGTTGCCAAACAGTCTGTCGAGCATTGATTTAGGATACAACTCGTTCTCCATGGAAAACGTTGCAGCGACTTTTAAATCAAGACCTGAATCTTATATAACTTCCATAAACTTAGAAAGAAATCACTTGAAATTGGATGGAAATCTCTCTGTTTTTCCGAAGTCAGTTAAATATCTTCGGCTGGATGGAAACATTTTAAGCAAGATTGAAGCAACTGATTTTGAAACCTTTACAAATTTAAATTATATCAGCTTAGGGGGTAATGGCATTCGCAATGTGGCAAGTGGAGCATTTGACAAGCTAAAGCAACTGACAGAAATCCACTTGCATGATAACAAAATCAGAGATCTCCCCAAAGGAATTTTTCAGCATAACCAACAACTTTATGAGATCGATCTTGAAAATAATCGTTTGACAAACATTCCTGATCTCAATGGTATAACAAGTCTTTTTCGTGTGTTCCTTCCGAGAAATCAAATACAGACTGCGGTTGGTACCAGGTTTGGTCTTCCAAGTATACCCTACATTAGTTTAGCATTAAATGAAATACAAGAATTCAACTTTTCAGGGTTGACATATCACAAGTTGGATCTCTCAAATAATCGTATATCAAGCATTGAAGAAGGATCACTTGGTGAGAATTCATATATATCTGTATTGCTCCTTCAAAGAAACAACATCAAATCAATAAAGAGGACATCCTTTCAAGGAATTCACTTCATATCTGAGCTTCACCTTCAAAGTAATACTTTGCAAAAGATTGAGCAAGGCTCATTTCAAAGAATGGTTATTGAAAAACTACTCCTTTTCAACAATAGCTTAACTAAAATGAATGGTGTAATGGATGGAATGAAGAGACAGCCACATTTGTTGTTGTTGTTTGGAAATCCAAATATCGCTTTCCTAAACTCACTCCATTATCAGAATATGACAAATAGCTCCACAATTTACATAAGCTGTCGTTCTATTAAGAACTTTTCTTCTCCATTTATTATGAAAGCGAGATTAATATGCAGTCCATCTAAGGGGCTGGTCATAGAATCATCTACAAGTGCTTTACAGGGAAATGGCTTTGATTGCACTGGTGGTATAACACATAAATGCTACCCTTGCAACGCTGGAACATATGATAGATACTTGCATAATAAGCATCAACATTGCACCCCCTGCCCTTATGGCGCATTTTATCAAGATGAAATAGCATCCACTGATTGCAAACGGTGTCCTTTAGGTCAATACGTTCCTCCAAAGAACGGTCCTGGAAAAAGCCCACTTGATTGCTTAACATGCCCAAAGGGTACCAATACAAATGACTCTGCAGGATATAGAGCTTGCCGTTGCTTACGAGGATATTCTCGAAAATACCGATTTGGAGCTTGTGAGAAATGTACTCTAGAGGGATTCCAGTGTCAAAAGGATTACCCAGAACTGAGAACGGGTTATTGGATGAGCTGGGACAAACGAATACAATGCAAGCTTTCATTCAAATCCTTCATGGCCAATCTGGATACAATACATGATTCTTATGATCGAAGTTCGATCTATTTTAAATGCAACTTACCTATGGCACACAAGTGCCCTATGCACAACTCATGTAAAGGTGGAGTTGAAGCAGCATGTAATAAAGGATATACCGGTGTACTTTGTGCTGTTTGTGGTTCAGGATACATGAAGCAATTTAATAAATGTGTTAAATGCTCATCTCCAGCTGTCTCTGTTGCCGAATGCATTGCGTACTTTCTGTCTTTTGTCATTTTGTGCTGGTTAATGTCAAAGCTGGATGGCATAAATCTAGTTGTGAAAGACAATGGGAAGAATGAGAGAACTTTTGCAGATTTGATTCAATCAAGTTTGAAAATCATAATGGGATTCTATCAGGTGTTGGTAAGGATTATCAATGCATTCTCAAGCATTCAATGGCCAAGTACTCTCACCCATGCAGTTAAAGTGTTTGAGTTTGTAGAGTTATCGGTATTGAGGATTCCATCATTACACTGTATACGATCCGACTGGAGATTAAATGCAATCGGAGAGTTTTGGATCTCATTGATTGCAATGGCAGCCATTCCATCTCTCTTGGTGATTTACTTTGCTGTGAAGGTGGCAATATCATATTGCTGTCTTTCCCGAGAGAGTTTTAGACGAAGAGGGAAGACTTCGTTAAAGAACTGCTTTCAGTCGATTGTTTTGTTTTTCTTTGCAACATATCCATTTATATCAACAAAAATATTCCATGTGTTACCTGCTGGATGCCACACATTTTGTACTGTGAAGGAGAATGGACACTGTCTCAATAGGATATCTTATCTCCGCAACGACTACAACGTCAAGTGCCCAAGTACAAACAGTGGTGGAAGTTTTAATGCATGGTGTGGATACGCCTCGTTATTGCTTCCGATTGGCTTACCTCTGCTGCTACTATATTTGCTGTGGAGATTTGCCCCGAAGAAGAAGGTGGACTCTTCACCACAACGAGATCTGAGCATTCAATGCGATGAGTCACAACAGAATGAAGAACAGTGTTATGTAGAATGGGAAGGATATAAAGCACTTGTAATCAACGGTGAGGCTGTGAATGCTGAAGAGGAATCAGTTGGTGCATTTGCACTTAAGATGACGTATGGTAACTACAAGACATCTTGTTGGTATTGGGAGTTCATTGAAATGATCAGGAAGCTGGTTATGGTTGTTGCAAGCAGTTTTCTCCTTGAGAATGTGAAAATTGGTCTGTATAGTAACATATTATTAAGTGTTGTGTTTGTGGTATTACATGCTAGAGCATGGCCGATGAAAGATTCATTTGATAATTATATGCAACTGTTGGCATTGGTGTCTGTAACTTTGAATCTTTGCTACAGTGTGACGCGAACAAGTAGCATTGGTGATGCAGATATGATCGATAGTGGAAAAGATGCTTTTGGCTTGGGTATAATGCTTGTGAGTCTAAATTCTCTTCTGGTGATACTGATTGTTGGTCGGTTTGCTAAGGAGGTCACTCTTAAATTTGCTGAAAGATGCGTGTTGCGGCGAAGAGTAGAGGAAGATCGTTTACTTCTCATGTAGTCGTTTGCCTTAGTTACTTGCTAACTACGATGCATTTGCCATTGCAAGTTAAGAAGGAGACATTTTAATTCTACTTGTTATAATTCCCTGATTTGAGTGTGAGTTAGTTCCCCTTTCTAGTATTGCCCATAATTAGTAATTTTTACGAACGTCTATAGATTATATTTGCTTTGCACATCTTCCTGTTCCCCTTTTTGGAATAGGGATAGCTGATAGTGGTATCTATTGATGCTATATTGGGTAGCAACTTTAAATTTATCTCATGTATTTATGTGGTGTACCATACGTATTTTCCCTTTTATTACTGTATTCCTAAGTTATTGCTCTATTACGGTTCACACGAGTATGCTAAACCACGCTTGCTTCCTCATACACCTGTCATAATTAGCAGAACATACTCTTACCATCGATGGGTTATGTACGGTGTATTCTAATGCCCTCAAGCAATAGATATGGAACTAACTTTGCTTAGAAACTGTAAAAGTTTTAGGTCCAGCGTTGTATTGCAACTTATATTGAAGTCTTGTATTGATTAAGTAATTAGAACATATAATCAGATTGTGAGAACTCTTATGAGGTTACGTTCTCCATTTGTATGCAGCAAACTTTATTTCTCTCAAGAAGTGAAGCAGAATTAATCAAAGCTAGAAACGAAGGATGTTGTCTAAAATATCTTCTGGGTCAGATGCCATGTTCTCCAGTAGGTAATGCTTGAATTCGTGCCAATACGTTAAATGTAATTTTTTTACATTAAGACTATCGAGTAGACAAAGAAACATGTCAATTCTACCAGGTAACGGGAATTTGTGCCCCCTGTGAGAGAGAAGGGGTTGCTACACCCTACAGATTCTCGTATAGCTGTGACAGCTTACCCAGCCCAAGGAATGCGAGGCAGTATTGCATAATTGTTGCGTTTGGGTTCTTGCTTTCCAATTCTTGTCTTACAAATTGCAGTGCATGCAGGGAACTGCCTATTAATGATGGTGACTCCGCGGGAAGAAAAACTTTTTTGTCCATTCGAAGAAGTATGCATTGGGATCCTCAGATACGTTACAGTATTTCTCAAGTCTCGTGAGCTGCAATCAGAGTTTCTTTGAAAGATGTTGCAAATATATTGAAGAGCCTACTTATTTAAAGACTTAAAGACTATCTGGATGGACTCGAATGAGAGTAATTCAGCTATTTTTATCCACCCTAGCTTCATTATAATTGCGCTACTTGGGGGCATGAAAAGTGCGTTTTGTCAGTATCCTAGCGGCACTATTTTGCAGTTTTTGCAGCTCTAACAGTGTGTTTGAGCCACTGCATCCTCACACAGAACAGCAATAGCGAAAATGTGTTTCAGGTACGCTAAAGTATAATGATCTTAAAGAAGAGTGAGAAATATCTTTAGATTGAAAGGTAAGGCTTGTGTCATCAGTGTACAAGGAGACAGTGGAGGCATTAACAACTTTTGGAAGGTCGTTAATGTAACTTAAAAATAACAGTGGCCCTAAGCAAGACCCTTGTGGAACACTTACATCAATGTTGTCAATATCAGAATCACAGCCTGTGACTCTACAAAAGCGCTTACGATTAAAAAGAGAAGAGTTGGATAAGAAGGCCATAAAGTTCTATTTTCTGACGCAGTATGACATGATCTACTGTGTGAAATGTTTTCTTAAGGTCAATACGAACTAGCTCAGAGATGCAGCCATTATCCATTCCCTTATACAATTTTTGGGGTTTTCTTATTAAATAGGTGGTTGCAGAATGAAGCTTTCTATAGGCAGATTGTTCTAGAGATGCTCAAAAATAAGTTTCTCAAATAGTTTGGCAACAACCGGAAAAACAGATATTGGCCAATAGTTTTATTTGCATGCCCTGTCACCCTCCGTAAAAATAGGTGCAATACTGACAATTCTCCCTTTATCTGGAAATGACATGATTGTATAGAGGTGTTAAGCAAGAGAACAAGGGCGTTTTTGATAAAAGGAAGGGCCAATTTCAAGAAGTAGCTGGAAATGTTATCATTCCCAAAACGTTTTGACAATTTAATCCTACCAATTGCTAAACTAACGTACTGTGCTTGGATTGAACTAAAGACAAAAGTACTCTTTAGTGGATTGATATCATATTCGCCTGAAAGTAGAGGATTAGGGCATTCATCAATTTTACCTGCAAGGTCTCTACCAACAGAACTGAAATATTGTTCATAACATTGGAGATCTCTTTCTTAGTGGTAATTTCAGTACCCTTATCAGTTAGTAGATCAATAATAGTTGACTTAGATCTCTTATTTAATAATTGTTTGATTGTCCTCCAAGTTTCTTCCATATTACCCTCAGATTGGATAATTTTTTCAGAGAAATACTGTGTTTTAAGATTGTGTCATTCCATTAACATTGCTTCGAATTTTCCTATAGGATTCCATAAGAGGAGGGGAATTGAGTTTAACTGCTTCTTTTTCAGTTTATCTCTCTCCCTGATGAGCCTCCTAACATCCTTGTTAATCTATGGACAACATCACTAATTGTCACTAGATCACTAATTGTCAATCAAATCATTCAGTCTAGCATTGCTATCAACAAGTTTCTGTATTATGCTAAGCAAAGATGAGACACTTGAATAACTAACTAAAGAGCTGTGCTCTTTGCCTTTTGATGGAGTATTAACCCCATCAAGAATGCACAAAAATGAATCATTCTGTCAATTGCTGGTGTCAAGTTCACAATTTGAAACGGACTGTAATTTACTATGATAACAAACCTTATCGTTACCCTCAATGTCTCCTTCCAGCTTGTTTGTGTTCCTTTGACTGCATGGTATACTATTAAGTTGCGGCAATGCTTCATCCTGAATACCAACGGTTGCACACCTCTTTTTCGTAGTCTCATCTTGACTAAAATTACCCTTTAGTTTCACACTATCTTGATCCACTATAACATATGAAGGTGGTCCGCTCTCATAGTGCTTATGTGACATAATGCCACAATTCTCCATGTTGTTTAGAATGTCAAAAGTTTCATCCATGGCAAGGCCATACGCAGAGTTCAATATAGTGGCAATGTTACTTTTATCTGGTCTTTGCTTACTGCATTTCTTGATGAAGTTTATTGCAATAACTATCTTGCTAGAAATATCAGAGCTAATTTCAGAAGACACTTCGCCATCTCGCACACAAAAATGACCTACCCTCACTTAATCGTCAAGCACGTGTTCCGCACAGGCTTCCTCCTGATGATGATATATTGAAAAGTATTTGGTTGTGAGATAATTCAAAGGTCTAGTATTTTGATAATATATATCATAATTGTGTGTCATTGCTAAAATGAAAGGCAACTGGGATATGGTATCCAAGATAGATGCAATGCAATTAAGTAGTAACAATTAAGTAAGGTGTACGATAGAGATATGTCATTGTTAAAATCAAGGGTAACTGGATGAGAAAATGGACTAGTTATTTCATATTAAGAATTGCTGTAAAAATCGTGCATATAGGTAAATAGTATGTATATGAAGTATATATATGGCTACGTGCAGAATGTATCCATGCATTTGTTATCGCAATAGATTAAGGTCTAAATAACATTATTGTAAAGGTTGTGGATTTATGTAGATAGTATGCTTGTAAAGAAATATAGCTACCCGCAAAGCGTCTCCATGGATGTACTGCTTGGATTACATTAAGGTACAAATACTATTACTGTAAAGGACGTGCCTTTATGCAAATAGCTTGACCGTAAAAAGATATAGCAGTATGCAGAGCATATCAATGCAAGTGCCTTTTGTAATAGATTGAGGTTTAAATAACATTGCTGCAAAGGAAGTAGGTATATGTAAATAGTGTGGAAATATAGTATACACGCAGAGCGCATCCATGCATGCACTGCTTGGAATGGATTAAGGTATAAATATTGTTACTGTAAAAGGCATGCATTTATGTAAATATTGCGATCGTAAGAAGATATATTCGTCTTTAAATCATGAACTTCAGGGATGCGTATCCTCAACAAATTAGACTTTTTTGATCCCTCAACAATTCAATGTCTGGTCTCAGTACTTCCTTACTTGAGAGAAAGGGAAAGCTAACTATGATCCACAATGGTGTGGTTTATTGCTTTCATTGAAAAGTCCTTACAAACAGAAGGCTTATGCGGATGTTCCTTTTCAGAGCCAACAGTGCAGAGAATTGCTTTCTATGCAGGAAACTCTTTCTGGTTGGCTTGATGTAAACATACTGATCAAATAGGACGTGGAATCTTAGAGAAGCAAAGTGATGCTGTTGATGACTGCATGAAGGTATTCTGAGAGCAATTTAGGCTATGTTCAATGTGATACCAACCAGATCTCTTTAAAATATTCAATTTTATACGGTAAGTAGTAATGTCATGTATTTTTAACGTATTGTTTATACTTAACTGTAAAACAAGGAAGTAGAATTGGTAGCTTTCTGTGCTACGTCTCTTCTAGCTTATCTTAGGCGCGTTAATTCAAGATGCAGCGATGACAATTTTGCGCAGTAATGAATTGAATGTATGCAGTGATGAATGAACTTTTTGCAGTGATGATTCATACTCTTTCAGTTTGAAGTGCACAAAATATTGTATTTCTTGGTATTCTCACAATGCATTCGATTGAATGCAGTCAACTTTTTCAAACATAACGAGACAAGGAAGTTTAGCACAATGTTAGAGATTTTGGGATACTGACATTGTTGCATTGAATCAATTTGAATGAGTGCGATATGAGTTATCTTTCCTTTTGGTCAACTACTTACATTATGTTCTTGACTAGAATTCCATCATTATTTCAAGGACATTTATCGATTATTGACAATACTTCCGCATGCTCAGGGCCTCTATCATTATACTACTTTTACATTCGCCTTTGCCATGCATGCAAAAAGCATGAGAACTCAAAATTGTTTGTTAGGAAATTCTTGAAAATATCTTAAAGGTGACATCAAATAAGAGACAAGAGAGTACCAACACTTGATAACAATAGGTTGTCTAATAAAAAGTAATCAAGGTATGCCAGGCCAATTAGTGCGTAGCTAGTAAAATATCCAATTAAATTTTAGGATGCGCCATCATAAGCGTAGGAGGTGGATGGGTCAGAGGAGCTGCATCCTCCCCAAATTTGGCAGAAATCCGTTTTTCAATCGGGAAAATTCTCTGAAAGAATAATATGAAATTCGGGCAACTTTTCTACCTACTCTTCAGCTCTGTTTAATATTTCGGGCAGAAAATTGAAAACCCCTCTAAAATTTTACTTCCTACTACGCCCATGTACGCCATCACATTCAAGGCAAATCAAGTATAGCTAACTAGTAGAAACTTTCCTGCGTTGCTTGGTTATGTCTAATCTCGTATACACGTTGATATCAGTCTACGTTATATTTGTGTTTAGACTACTGGAAAGAGGCTATCATGGATTTGACCGAGAACTGGAAAGGATGCGTGATGAGAATTGTGGTAGTTACTGTTGCTGTTCATCTTCTATCTTGCGCTGAATGTTTGTCAACTGGTTGTTCATATTCCAATTCAACAGTTGTAAGATGCGTGAATAAGAATCTGACAACAGTACCAACGTGGATACCATCAAATGCCATATCGATCGACTTGTCAGAAAATCCTTTTCTCAAACTGCAAAAGGACTCATTTGCCAAATTTACTGTTCTAAATATCTTATCAATTCGAAGTTGTAGCTTGGACCAACCACTTGAGTTACCAAACAGTCTATCGAGCATTGATTTAGGATACAACTGGTTCTCCATGGAAAACGTTGCAGCGACTTTTAAATCAAGACCTGAATCTTATATAAAAAAAATAAATTTAGAAGGAAATCACTTGAAATTGGATGGAAATCTCTCTGTTTTCCCGAATTCAGTTGAATATCTACAGCTAGGTGGAAACATGTTAAGCAAGATTGAAGCAGGTGATTTTGAAACCTTTACAAATTTAAAACATCTCATCTTAATGGGTACTGGCCTTCGCAAAGTGGCAAGTGGAGCATTTGACAAACTAAAGCAACTGACAGAAATTGACTTGAGTGATAACAAAATCGGCGATCTCCCCAAAGGAATATTTCAGCACAACCGAAAACTTTCTCTCATCACTGTTGAAAATAACCGTCTGACAAGCATTCCTGATCTCAGTGGTATAAAAAGTCTACTTCGTTTGTTCCTTCAGAGAAATCAAATAAAGACTGCGGCGGTTGGTAGCAGGTTTGGTCTTACATTCATACATAACATTAATCTAGCATCTAACAATATTCAATCACTTAATCTCTCTGGATTGACATATTTGATTATGGATCTCTCAAATAATCGTATATCAAGCATCGAAGAAGGATCACTTGGAGAGAATTCATATATATCTGTATTGCTCCTTCAAGGGAACAACATCAAATCAATAAAGAGGACATCCTTTAAAGGAGTTCACTTCATATCTGAGCTTCATCTTCAAAGCAATACCTTGCAAATGATTGAGAAAGGATCATTTCAAAACATGGATATTAAGAAGCTACTCCTTTTCAACAATAGCTTAACTACAATGAATGGTGTAATGGATGGAATGAAGAGACAACCACATTTGCTGTTGTTGTTTGGAAATCCAAACATCACGTCGATGAGAACATCAGATTATCAGAACATGACGACTGATTCGCAAGTTGTCATAAGCTGTCAATCACTTAAGAAGTTTTCTTCTCCATTTACTATAAATGCAGAATTAATTTGTACTCCGACCAATGAATTAACAATTAAATCACCTATGCGGGGCTTAGAAGGAAACGGTTTTTACTGTTCAGGACGTTATCCATATCTATGTCACCCTTGTCAACCTGGGGAGTTTGATGGGGCCTTCAAAGGGTTTGGACCTAAAGGATGCAGAAAATGCCCGTATGGTGCATTTTATCAAGATGAGATGGCATCCACTTATTGCAAGAATTGCCCTTTAGGTCAATACGTTCCACCGGATAGAGGTCCTGGGAAAAGCCCACTAAATTGCTTAACATGTCCAAAGGGTACCAATACAAATGCCTCTGCAGGATATAGAGCTTGCCATTGCTTACCGGGGTATTCACGAAAAGACCGATTTGGAGCTTGTGAGAAATGTACTCTAGAGGGATTCCAGTGTCAAAAGGATTACCCAGAACTGAGAACGGATTATTGGATGAGCTGGGACAAGCGTGTACAATGCAAGCTTTCATTCAAATCCTTCATGGCCAATCTGGATACAATACATGATTCTTATGATCGAAATTCGAACTCTTTGAAATGTCATTTACCTATTGCACACAAGTGCCCTATGCATAACTCATGTAAAGGTGGAGTTGATGCAACATGTAATAAAGGATATACCGGTGTACTTTGTGCTGTTTGTGGTTCAGGATACATGAAGCAATTTAATAAATGTGTTAAATGCTCATCTCCAGCTGTTTCTCTTGCCGAATGCATTGCGTACTTTCTGTCTTTTGTCATTTTGTGCTGGTTAATGTCAAAGCTAGATAGCATAAATCTAGTTGTGAAAGAAAATGGGAAGAATGAGAGAACTTTTGCAGATTTGATTCAATCAAGTTTGAAAATCATAATGGGATTCTATCAGGTGTTGGTAAGGATTATCAATGCATTCTCAAGCATTCAATGGCCAAGTACTCTCACCCATGCAGTTAAAGTGTTTGAGTTTGTAGAGTTATCGGTATTGAGGATCCCATCATTACACTGTATACGATCCGACTGGAGATTAAATGCAATCGGAGAGTTTTGGATCTCATTGATTGCAATGGCAGCCATTCCATCTCTCTTGGCGATTTACTTTGCTGTGAAGGTGGCAATATCATATTGCTGTCTTTCCCGAGAGAGTTTTAGACATAAAAGGAGGAATTCGTTAAAGACCTACCTTCAGTCGATTGTTTTGTTTTTCTTTGCAACATATCCATTTATATCTACAAAAATATTCCATGTGTTACCTGCTGGATGCCACACATTTTGTACTGTGAAGGAGAATGAACAATGTCTCAATAGGATATCTTATCTTCGCAACGACTACAACGTCAAGTGTCCAAGTACAAACAGTGGTGGAAGTTTCAATGTATGGTATGGATACGTCTCGTTATTGCTTCCGATTGGCTTACCTCTGCTGTTACTGTGTTTGCTGTGGAGATTTGCTCCGAAGAAGAAGGTTGAATCGCCACCACAACGAGATCTGCCCATTCAATGCGATGAGTCACAACAGAATGAAGAACAGTATAATGTGGAGTGGGAAGAATATAATGCACCTTCAATCAACGATGAGGCTGTGAATCCTAAGGAGACATCAGTTGGCGCATTTGCACTTAAGATGACGTATGGTAACTACAAGACATCTTGCTGGTATTGGGAGTTCATTGAAATGATAAGGAAGCTGGTTATGGTTGTTGCAAGCAGTTTTCTCTTTGAGAATGTGAAAATTGGTCTGTATAGTAACATATTATTAAGCGTTGTGTTTGTGGTATTACATGCTAGAAATTGGCCAATGACAGATTCATTTGATAATTATATGCAACTGTTGGCATTGGTGTCTGTAACTTTGAATCTTTGCTACAGTGTGACGAGAACGAGTAGCATTGGTGATGCAGATATGATCGATAGTGGAAAAGATGTATTTGGATTGGGTATAATGCTTGTGATTCTAAATTCTCTTCTGGTGATACTAATCGTTGGTCGGTTTGCTAAGGAGGTCACTCTTAAATTTGCTGAAAGATGCGTTTTGCCTCGAAGAGTAGAGGAAGATCGTTTACTTCTCATGTAGTAATTTGCCTTAATTACTTGCTAACTACGATGCATTAACCATTGATTGAGACATCTTAATTCTACTTGCTATAATCCCCTGATTTGAGGGTGAGTTATTTCCCCTTTCTACTCTTGCCCATAATTATTAATTTTTACCATTGTCTATATTATATTTGCTTTCACATCTTCCTGTTCCCCTTTTTGGAATAGGGATAGCTGATAGTGGTATCTATTGATGCTATATTGGGTAGCAGCTCCTTATTTCATCTCATGAATTTATGTGGTGTACCATACGTATTTTCCCTTTTCTTACTATATTCCTAAGTTATTACTCCATTACGGTTCACATGAGTATGCTAAAACACGCCTCCTTCCTCATACACCTGTCATAATTAGCAGAACATACTCTTACCTTCGATGGGTTATGTACGGTGTATTCTAATGCCCTCTAGCAATAGATATGGAACTAACTTTGCTTAGAAACTGTAAAAGTTTTAGGTTCAGCGTTGTATTGCAATTTATATTGAAGTCTTGTATTGATTAAGTAATTAGAACATATAATCAGATTGTGAGAACTCTTATGAGGCTACGTTCTCCATTTTTATGCAGCAAACGTTATTTCTCTCAATAAGTGAAGCGAAATTAATCAAAGCCAGAAACGGAGGATGTTGTCTAAAATATCTTGTGCGTCAGATGCCATGTTCTCGAGTAAGAAATGTTTGATTTCATGCAAATGCGGTTAGTGTAGTTTGTTTGCATTACATATATCGAGTAGGCAACTAAACATATCAAATCTACCAAGTAGCTTGAATCTGTGCATCCTGTGAGAGAGATGGGGCTGCTACACCCTACAGATTCTCGTATAGCTGTGACAGCTTACTCAGTCCAAGGAATGCGAGGCAGGATTGTATAACTATTGCGTTTGGGTTCTTGCTTTCCAATTTTTGTCTTAAAACTTGCAGTGCTTGCAGGGGACTGCCTATTAATGATGGTGACTCCGCGGTAAGACAAACTTTTTTGTCCATTCGAAGAAGTATACATTGGGATCCTCAGATACGTTGCAGTATTTTTCAAGTCTCGTGAGCTGCAATCAGAGTTTCTTTGAAAGAGGTTGCAAATATATTGAAGGGCCTAGTTATTTAAAGACTTGAAGAGTAACTGGTTGGACTCGAAGGAGATTAAATCAGCTATTTTCATCCACCCTAGCTTCTTTATAATTGGGCTACTTGGGGCATCAGAAGCGCGTTTTGTCAGTATCCTAGCAGCTCTCTTTTGCAGTTGTTGCAGCTCTAAAAGTGTGTCTGAGCCACTGCATCCCCACACAGAACAGCAATGGCGAAAAGAAATGTGTATCCGGAAGTCCACTGTTCAGTTTCAGTTTCACGTTTTAAATTCCTCTTCATGCAATTGTAGCTGATTTTCAAGGACCTCTCCGTCTCTGTATGTATTTTACGATTTTTGCATGTTGTATCTTTGTATTTGCATATCATTTCACTCTGAACAGATCAGTGACATGAGTTGATGATATTGAAAGACGTAATTAGAACACGAAAGTTTATGGCAACATCGTACGAGTATGAAGTGCATCAATGCGGATTTTTTATCAAATTGGTTTTATATGCTATAGTTTCAATAGTACAGATGTATGGAGTTTCATTTCATCTCATAGCAATTCAGAGAAGCCGTCCATCAGCCGTAGCTGATTCTCAAGAGCCTCTCCGTTTCAAGTTGTTAATTAAAAAGTAAAATATTAAAAAGGTATATCAATAATTGCTAAAAATAATTCAAAAAATAGAAAATAAGAAGCAGGCAGGAAAATTCAAGGAATACACTACTTAAATGCTTAAAGTTAAAATCGACTTGTGGAGGTTGCCTGTTATTGCTGATACTACCAATGTGTTGTACTGATACTGTTCCTTTTTAGTGGTGTCTTTGTATTTGAATTTCGATATATTTGAGTAAAATTTGTCATGTATGTGATGTTGGCTACCCTTTCACAGTTTAGCGTATGTTATTTAATATGATTTATCATGAATTCAAGTTTACATTACAGGGGCATCGAAAAGACTTTCAAAGTGGTGAAGCCTTGTCACTAAGGTCGGAGATACACTCAGGTAAATAGTGAAACATGTTACTTTGCTAAGAAAGTAGAGGACTAGTGCCCACCTCCCCTCGACTCTCCCAGTTTCAACGCCACTGCATGAAAACATTTTCACTTAACATCAACGTGCATGCGCAAAATATTTGAACTCAAATTTTTTGCTTAGAAGGTCTTAAGAAAGCTTTGATACTGGTATCGTGAAAAAATTAAGAAGGACTAAGTACTGAGTCAAGAAAGCTTTCTTATAAAAAAACTGTTTATCCGGAAAGCCCACTGTGCAGTTCAGTTCAGTTCAGTTTCATCTTTTAAATTCCTCTTTATACAATATTTTTTCAAATCAACTAACAATTATACAGCTAATACTAATACATACCCATAGCACAATATTACACATACAAATTTAATAAATCAACAATTAAAGTTAATACAATATATAAATACAAAACTATGAACACGATAAATTGTATGCAGGGAATTACTTAATGGAGAAGCTCTCTCAGTAGTTAAACTAATCGAGGAGAGAGCCCCCTGCTTCAAAATCTCTCATTTGATTTCTTCAGACAACAGAAACTATGGGCTGATGATGAGTTCCTGAATCAAAGTTTCTATTATCAACTGCTGTAGTGGTTTCGAAAGAGGAAGGCTTTGAGTTTTTGTCAACAAGTATTAGCAGAGGGATGACCTTTTTAAGCTGTTCTCTAAATTTCATGAGCTCTTCAGGAGATCTTCACCCGATAAACCACAAATAATCAGATTGGATAAGAAGTTACAAAGAACAACAAACACGGAAGAATACAGTGTGATTTGCAATCTTACTGTGAATCAAATTAATTGAATTTGGAGTGGATCATTGCGCTTGGAAAGCTCAAGCACGACTGAATTTAATTTTTGCTATTCCAATGCCTTATATAAAAGGTTTCCCGGTTGTTTAAGCGAGTTAAATGTAACTGTTTCTGGCTTTCTGGTTTACCAGCGCTCTTTATTGAAACCGTCAAAGCTACTAGACAACATAGTCATTGTTGTCTGTAAGTTATATCGGTTTGATACTTCGTAGATCTATGAAAAAACTTTTGTATGAATAGGAACAATGCTTGGGACCACAAACTTGGAATGAAGTATTGTCTGCACACTTTATGGCCAAGAAACAAACTGTTTGTGTGGGAACATGAAAACGAGTTTGAATTCCCAGTTTGAGGAGTCTTAAAGCGAAAGAAAAGCCAAGTCGCCAAGGCCTAGCATAAACGAAAGAAAGTAGAATGAAGAGCATCTTGGTTTGCATATTTGTCAAAAGGAGTGGAAATGAAGTATGCAAAATAACGCTATCTTCAGGAAAGAACATTGCTAAATACGAGGTGTGTGAAATATAATTGAGAAAGTGAAAGGACAAGCAGCAGACGAGTTTTAGTTGTGCTTGGTAAGTGCAAGACCTACATGGTCTGTTGACTTTCGAAATGTCGAGCTGAGTACCCTATTTTGCCGTCCTAGCTTCTCCAGAAGTGGCTGAGACGGTGCATCGTGAGGGCTATTTGTAACTGTCCTAGCAGCGGGGCTTTCTATTGTCTGCAGTTTGCAAGTTCTGAAATATAATCAGTGCAAAGGCATTTCATTTCATTGTAGGATAACAACGCATTGTTGTTGCAGCCAATATTTTGTGTTCTAAGGTTATAGGTAACAGCTCGTTCATCTGGACTTTCAACAAAACTGGTAAGCAGGGGATTGAGTCCTCCTCAGATTAAAACAATACGTGCTTACAATCAAAGTTCTTGCCGAACTGTCCGTTTTTCAGATAGGTATTTTCACAATACGATGCATGTGGAATTTACATAGTGATGAAATAAGAAATGCTTAATGCATTACTGAGTTCAAACACAAACTTTTTGCAATCATAAGGCCGTCAGGAAAGCCCATTTATGGCATTTATGACATTAAAGGAGTCACATTTTTAACACAACTTCGCTTGAAATTCAGCGTATTAGAAGATAATTGCTTTCGGCACAAGCTCAACTGTTTAGTTCTCTTAACATTATTTCTAATTTTATTTTTGCGTTTTATTATTTCGTATATTGTTATGTAAATGGGGGCCCCTTGCAAACCAGCTTCGGCTGAAGGGCCACCCTCCTAAAACTATATGAAAATGAAAGTGAAATATGAATGAATGTGAAATGTCTAATTGTGGTATTGACAAAGAGGATAATGAGCATTACCTCCTACACTGCCCTAAGTTTGACTCGATGCGTGCGGATCTTTTAGGTCAACTCTCAGAAATCCCTGCCTTGGACATTGATTGTATGAACTCTACAACTTTATGCAGCCTCCTTTTGTATGGCAGTTCACAATCGGATAATGTTACCAACAGAATGATTCTTGATGCTTCAAATATCATACATTAAGACAATCAATCGTTTTCAATGAATGTTTAGCATAAGTTATAGCAGCCCCATCGAGCACTGTAATTTTAAGTTTTCTCAGCACTTTTCTATCCCTTTGTTGCAATTTTGAGTGAGGAAAGTAAAGAGAATTCTAGCAAACATATATGTCAAATAATAACTTCCATGACATCATTCTACAAGTTCGTTTCCTTATCATATACGTGAGTACTCGATCCAGCCATAAACTACACTCTATCCACATGCTCTAATCATTGATACATAAGGAGTGCCCAGCCCTCTGATTGGCTATAATGAAGGAACTGGACTCTAACGATTATCACATAACTACCTGTACGCAACACCCTTTTAGTGAAATTTCAAAGTTGCTAAATGAAGGGTGGGGTGTTTGATTGGTTTGACCAAGGCATTATTGAATTTTATTCTATATAAAGTTATCTTCCTTGAAAATTCCATATTATTGTAAGTGTCTCTCAAAGCAGGGACGCAATGACTTCCAGTCTTTTGCTGCTGTGAGAGGTACAGTTAAATGTATATTTATGCTAGTTGTGTCTTTCTTTTTAAATTTATAGAGAAGACTCACTTTCAAGTTTTGTACATGCAAATTTTATACCATAGCAAGGTTAAATCAATGGAAAAGCACCAGTCATTGTGACGGGCTGGTAGACACATTGAGCGGCACTGTGTACATGATTTTTGAGTAATCTACTTAGCGAAATGTACATAGAGTAGTATAATATGCATCAGTACCAAGGATGCAATGATGAAAGAGCTTCTATTATCCATGTTATACTTCTATTCAAAGTTGTAACCTCTCAAATTTCCTGGCTAGCTATCATTCTTCCCATAATGCTGAACAAAATCTGCATATATACGTCATGCGCAGTAGCAGTTATCATGAGAGCAAAAGTGGCCCCTCCCCCCCCAGGTGCTATTGAATCGTGGAAAAATAGCCAAATGCACATCTTTTTAACGTAAAAACAACTTTTTGCTAGAGCCCCGATCTATATGTATACTTGTTGCTTGCAATAACACATGAACTCAAAAAATATCTGGATACTTCTAAAATGGCTACTCCCAAAATACTCGACAAATTCAGCACATCCACCCCCTGATTGTGCTTGAAACACCCCACTGGTTATGTAGCACTAAAAGTACTCGCATATTCTAAACAACTATACTCTTCGTCTTTGCATAGGAGTTAGAGGAAAGACAACCATGGGTGTGTGGCCCAGCAGGACAGCAAATCTATGGGAAATTGTGATGGCTGCAATTGTTACTCGTCTAATCTTTTGTGCTGAATGTTCCTCACCTGGTTGTCCCTACTCGCATTCAACAGTGGTAAAGTGTGTGAATAAAAACTTGACATCAATACCGAACTGGATACCATCAAATATAACAGTTCTTGATCTATCGGAAAATCCTAGTCTAATACTAAACAAGGATTCTTTTGCAAGATTCATCAATCTAACATCTTTATCTCTGCGTCGTTGTAAAATAAGCCAGCCACTGGAAATGCCAAGAAACCTGCAGTCTATCAATTTAGAGACTAATTTACTCTCTATGGAAAATATTGCAACAATGTTCAATACAACTCATACGCCCCATGTTAATTCTATTAATTTGAACAACAATGATTTAAAATTGGATGGAAGCTTCTATACCTTCCCAAAGTCAGTGAAATACCTACGGTTAAATGGAAATAAATTGAACAAAGTACAAGCGAGTGATTTTACATACCTGAAGAACTTAGCTGAACTTCATTTAGAGAACAATGGTATACACACAGTATCCAAAGGAGCTTTTGATCATCTATCGAAACTCAAAGCGCTTAAACTAAATGATAATAGAATTAGAGACCTCCCGAACAGAATTTTTCATTCCAATCCAAACATCAGAGTATTGGCTTTGAAAGGCAATAAGTTAGCAAAAATCCCTGATCTCAGAGGAATAACGCGTCTTCACAACCTAGAATTAGAAAAAAATCAAATCACGATAGTGAAAGGATTTGACTTTGATGCTCAATACATGTATAGCATCAATTTAGCTTCAAATAAAATACAATCTTTTAACTTTTCTGGACTTAAATATACCAATATGGATCTCTCAAATAATCGTATATCAAGCATTGAAGAAGGATCACTTGGAGAGAATTCATATATATCTGCATTGCTCCTTCAAAGGAACAACATCAAATCAATAAAGAGGACATCCTTTAAAGGAATTCACTTCATATCTGAGCTTCATCTTCAAAGTAATACCTTGCAAAAGATTGAGAAAGGCTCATTTCAAAGAATGGTTATTGAAAAACTACTCCTTTTCAACAATAGCTTAACTACAATGAATGGTGTAATGGATGGAATGAAGAGACAACCACATTTGCTGTTGTTGTTTGGAAATCCGAACATCACGTCCATGAGAACATCAGATTATCAGAACATGACGACTGATTCACAAATTGTCACAAGCTGTCAATCAATTAAGAAGTTTTCTTCTCCATTTACTGTACATGCAGAATTAATTTGTACTCCGACCAATGAATTAACACTTAAATCATCTACGCTGGGCTTAGAAGGAAACGGTTTTTATTGTACTGGACATGTTCCATATACATGTCAACCTTGTCCACCTGGGAAGTTTGATGGGGCTTTCAAAGGGTTTGGATCTGATGGATGCAGAACATGCCCGTATGGTGCATTTTATCAAGATGAGATGGCATCCACTGATTGCAAGAAATGCCCTTTAGGTCAATACGTTCCTCCAAAGAACGGTCCTGGAAAAAGCCCACTAGATTGCTTAACATGTCCAAAAGGTACCAATACAAATGCCTCTGCAGGATATAGAGCTTGCCATTGCTTACCGGGTTATTCACGCAAATACCGATTTGGCGCTTGTGAGAAATGTACTCTAAAGGGATACCAGTGTGATAAGGATTACCCAGAGCTGAGAACGGGATATTGGATGAGCTGGGACAAACGTATACAATGCAAGCTGTCTTTCAAATCTTTCATGACCAATCTCGACACAGAAGATAATTATTATGATCAAAGGTCGAGCTACTTTAGTTGTAATTTACCAATTGCACACAAGTGTCCTATCAGCAACTCTTGTAGAGGTGGAGTTGATGCAACATGTAATAAAGGATATACCGGTGTACTTTGTGCTGTTTGTGGTTCAGGATACATGAAGCAATTTAATAAATGTGTTACATGCTCATCTCCAGCTGTCTCTATCATTGAATCTATTGCTTACTTCTTGTCATTCGTCATCCTGTGCTGGTTGATGGCAAAACTAGATAATATAAATCTAGTTGGGGAAGGCAATAGGAAGAATGAAAGAACTTTTGCAGATCTGATTCAATCAAGTTTGAAAATCATAATGGGATTTTATCAGGTGTTAGTAATGATTGTCAATACATTCTCAAGTATTCAATGGCCAAGTACTCTCACCCATGCAGTTAAAGTGTTTGAGTTTATAGAGTTCTCTGTATTAAAGATCCCATCATTGCATTGTATAAAATCCGACTGGAAATTAGATGCGATTAGTGAGTTTTGGATCTCTTTGATTTCAATGGCAGCCATTCCTTCTCTGTTGCTGATATACTTTGCTATGAAGGCAGTCATCTCATACTGTTGTGTGGCAAGAGAGACCTTTAGAAGCAGATGGACGATTTCATTAAAGACCTGCCTTCAGTCAGTTGTTCTATTTTTCTTTGCGACATATCCATTTATATCCACAAAAATTTTTCATGTGCTGCCTGCTAGTTGTGACAAAATTTGTACTGCGAAGGAGAGTGGTTATTGTGTCAGCAAGATTTCTTACCTCCGCAATGACTACAGCGTCAAATGTCCAGGTTCAAAGTTTGACCGTACGTTCAATGTTAACTACGCTTACGTCTCTCTATTATTTCCCATTGGCTTGCCTTGCTTATTGATGTGTTTGCTGTGGAGGTTCGCCCCCAAGAACAACGAAGACACGCTAACGCAACCGTTTTTGAGAAATGAATTTGAGGACTCACAAGAGAATGAAGGGCATCATTCTATTGTTGGGGAAGGATTCAATGCGCCTTTAATCAGCTTAGACCCTGCAAATTCTGAAGTGAAGTCAGTTGGTGCATTTGCACTTAAGATGACGTATGGTAACTACAAGACATCTTGCTGGTATTGGGAGTTCATTGAAATGATCAGGAAACTGGTTGTAGTTGTTGCAAGCAGTTTTCTCTTTGAGAATGTGAAAATTGGTCTATATGGCAATATATTATTAAGCGTTGTGTTTGTGGTATTACATGCTAGAAAATGGCCAATGAAAGATTCATTTGATAATTATATGCAACTGTTGGCATTGGTGTCTGTAACTGTCAATCTGTGCTACAGTGTGACGAAAACTAGCAGCATTGGTGATGCAGATATCATCGATAGTGATGAGGATGTATTTGGATTGGGTATAATGCTTGTGATTCTAAATTCTCTTCTGGTGATACTGATTGTTGGTCGTTTTGTAAAGGAAGTTGCTCTTAAGCTGGCTCAAAGGTTCTCTGTCGGTACCTGCTACCGCTGCTGTAGTTTGAAATGTTGTTATTTGCAGCACAGAAGAAATGAAGCTGAGAGACTAATATTGTAGCTTTAATATTGGTACTTGAGATTGAGTCTTGACATTTCTTTGTATATGATTGACTTCCAAGTGCTGGAAATCTGTTTTTATTAGTTTCAAGACCTTTACAACTGTTATCCCACTTACGGGTACTTTTTTTAAACAACAGTATTTGCTTCTTATGGGATAGTTCGTACTGTTTTGCATACAAAAGTTACAAATATTTATTTATCGATGGGTGTTTGGTGATATTGCATTGTGCAGCAGCTTGTTCCTATGTGTATTATGTGCATTTTAAGGTGAATAATATGTTGTATCTGCTCGAGTTGAAAAGCTTCGTTTCATTGTCTCAGACAGAACTTGTTAGCTATATGGGTGTGATTAGCCAATCGTGTGATATGGAAGTAGGGTTGGCAAGCAAAGCCATAAACGCGCTCCTTCTTGAGACAATGAAACGAAATTATGTAGCTATAGTTATCATATCACTATTAACTCCTTTGATTCTTGACCCGATAATCTTTTGTATGGGGTTATGTGTGAGGTGTGCATGAACATAGCTATGACAGTAGCTGACGTTTTTAATGCAGTTTTGTACGTTATAAGGCAATTGGTGATTTGCTAAGGACATTGCTTTGTAAGTTTGTGACCTCTATTGAGGTTACCTACTCTTTATGCTTCCACTCTTTTTTCTCTGCTAGTGATAGTGATTGTTGGTCATTTTGTTAAAGAAGTAGCTGTTCATCTTGGTCAAAAGTTAAATGTTAGCTGTATGCTTTAGGACTTACGCCCACCAAAGTTCTGGATAAGTTGCAACATAGCCTTAGGAATCATTCATCCCTTACGTGGCGATGCTTTGGGATAGGGGTCTTCCTTGATGCGCTACTAAGGGTGCATTCTGGAAAAGGAGAGGAAGGTTCTTTTTAAGTAACGGAAGAGAGTTTGTAGGCCAGTCATATTCATGGATGAACCAGAATTGCTTTGAAATCTTTCTATACCTTTCATAAGGCCTTTTCGTTTGCATTGAACGATCGCTGAAGTGAACATATTCATCTAACCTTTTATACACGAACGAGCAATTTTTAACGAAAAGGCCTAATCTTGGTTGGAGCTGTTGGATTAAATGTGGCGAAGTGCACACATATCTAATCCTTTAGGACTCCCTGTACCTAAGATGTCTAGGTTTTGACCTACAGCTGGCCGAAAATGTAGATCTAGTATGTTCGCATGATCATGATCAAAAAGCAACCAACAATTTATGTAGATGGATAATTCGAATTTGTTACGTAGCGGCAAAGGGTCTCAAAATGGCCCAAAATACCGTTGCGTAAGCATCAAATTCTGATTGACAAACAAAGGAATCACCATCGAAGGACTCCTGCCAATAATATTGCGAGAATCTTTGTTTGCAGAAATCCTTCGATGGTGATTTTTTGTTAGCCAATCAAAACTTGACGCCTGTACTGTAACGGGTGAATCATCCTTTATTCGCAATTGTCATGAGCCCCGAGGAATGATAGTAGTTAGGTTTCATATTTATAATATTTGTCTGATATTAGTGATAATTAATTTACCAGTATTTGCTTGTCTGTATTTCTGTGCATGTTCGTCTGTTGTAGCATCACCCTCATATAGATTCTTTTCCTGATCCTCAAATTGCTGCAATGGGTAATTTGGAGTGCATTCGTGATTGACAAGAATAAAGCACCCCTATTTTAATCATTGAAATTGTGCTTGCTTCCTTTTCAGTTGTTGCCCATAAATCTATCGTCATTGTTTGCAAGAACTATTGAGTTGTTTCAACTATGTTCGACTTATTGCCATGAAATTCTATCATTTTTTGCGCCATACGCCTATATATGACATTACTAGCTAATTTTTAAAATTAAGAAACTACTTCGTTCTGGAAAAATAAAAGTTTACAAAATTTCAGCTTGCCTCATACAATTTCGTCAGTGGCGTAGCTAGAGTGTGTGGCACTCGGGGCGGACCTAGAGTTTGCCGCCCCCCCCCAATATATATATATATATATATATATATATATATATATATATATATATATATATATATATATATATATAGGTTACTTGATAAAATTTAGGCCTATGTTATCTCCGTCTGCATTTCTGGTTATTCCCGTAAATATCGGAAATTACCACAGGATAAAAAGTGCCGCCCCTATAAAAGTGCCGCCCGGGGCGGACCACCCCCACCGTCCCCCCTTGCTACGCTAGTGAACTTCGTTTGCTCAAATACCAAATTACTTAGAATTCATCTGGGCTTTCATTTTCATCTTCATGTTCCTCATTTGCCACAAAGTCAAAAGCCACCAGCTCTCTATTGTTAGGAGGTATTTGAATTCAGTATTTACTAGTCGCCAATATTTACTGATCATCTTCTAATTTGCTATTAGTTACTATGAGTATCAATGTGTTTGTGACTTATTACATATATAGTAGTTTCTTTATAACTTGCTGTTGCTATGACTAGTTTTGTCTTCTTAGTATTCCTTTTTAAAAGTTTCTTGATAATGAATAGATCGTAGAGTCTGGCAGCTTACTCCATAGAATTAGCCCAAGAAACTTTGCTGATATCCTTCCCTGCTCCACTACTACTGGAGTAGACAAGTGCTGCGGTCTGAGACCTAAGTGACCTGGGTACTAGTCAATGACAATCTGTTGTTTCCATCGTTTCTAGCTACACGTTTGTTTTATGAGAAAAGCATCATTGTGCCCGAGCTTCAATATTTTTAACTTTTCCCGAGATTGAGCCTGAGAATGTCTTAAACTTTTTTTAACTTCTCGTGAAATAAACTGGCTATAATGGGTTACAACTTTTTTGTCTATCTTGTAAATTCAAATTTGAATGCTATCTTTTACATTTTGAACATATTACTGACAGTAATATCGAGTTTTGGCCAACAAAAACACTTTATTAAGGAAAATGTGCCTTGTGATATTCTTAGGATTTTTGTAAGATTATGGCCAATTGCGCCTCATTTTCTTACAAAGTCTTTTCCTATAAAAAGACGTGTACACATCTACATTCACATTCACACATGTAGTACACTTCTACATTAACAAAGTTTTATGCTGATGTATATGTTTATTATCAAGCTTTAATTTTGTATGTGTCACCGTCTGCTTCCTGTACAGGCGTTTAGGCTAAGAAAGTACTGGCATAGTTTAAGGTGCTTGGTTCTCATTTAGGCCCTAATTGTCTTGTAAGTTATCAATATATGGCATTTACCTAAATGACCTGGGCACTAGTCTGTCATGTAATTTCATTTGAATTTAATTTCATTTCAAATATGTTAGGGGGGTGGCCCTTCAGCAATGATGGTTTTCAATGGGTCCTCCATAACATAGATTACAAAATAAACATGCAAAATCTAAAATCCAGTAAGATGAACCTAAAAACGGTCCTAAAAACGTTAATCAAAAATCAAACTTTCTAAAATACTAAGAGCGCCCCTGGTAACTAAAATGGATATTAACGATAAACAAATACTGCTGTAAACATAGAAATTTTGTGGTACTTGCGCGCATTCTAAGATATTGTCACTCTATTGAGCATGAGAGCCTGCTGTCGATCAGTGATGCGCCGAGACATCTCCTGTTAGAAGGGGGGGGGCGTTTTGACCAATTGACCAACTATTGTTAATAAAAAACAAGATCCCAGAAAATACTGTTGCGAAATCTCTTCCTACATGGCTGCCTTTTGACCAACTTTCTTGCAAATTTGAAGATATTGAGGGGGCGTGACGCCCCCTACGCGCCCAATCAGCGCATCCCTGCTGTCAATTAGGAAACCGAAGAAAACCCTAAACACATACGGATAAATTGCTTCTCTTGCGTTTCAAAAGTGATGATTGCTTATCTTTTATCTCATTTTCTTCTGGATAATGAAGCAGAATTAGAGCGCTTTCAGAAGAGTAAGTTATATGTATTAATACAAAATGACCTAGTTGATGCTTTTCATTCTAAGCATATCCAATAGGCTTTTCGGGTAAATAGTGAAAATATTCGTTTAATGTTCTCGAAAGCAACATCCTCAGGGTTGGATTCCGTATATTTTCTCTGCTTAAAGACAATATGGCGTTGCTTCGTGCTATCTTATGGGTTAAGAACTCCTCATGCCCAGTTTAAGCATCGAATTTCCGCCGTATCGAATTAAATTGGGTTTCACGCGGCAGTAGTACGACTGGTAATTGATTTAAACATCGCACAAAATTGTGCCGCATCTAATAGATCTACCCTTGGTTATCTCAAAGGGTGCTGGTCGTTAATTCAATTCAATAGAATTAGGCATGCTAGCAATACCAATGAATGAAGCTGTCTCTCTGTGTCGCCGCCATTATGTAAACTTAAACTGCGCATGCCAACTGATTGAAGTGTTTGTAAAAGATGGACCAAATCGTCACTTGATTTTATTCGATGCAGCAGAAATTCGACTGTTTAAAGCAAGTCGCACTCTTGCAGAATCAAGCGGCAAAGCCGCTGAATGGCTGCCACATTAAATTATGTAATGCGGCAGTTGATTTAAACACCGCATTATTGTTGAATTTAATCGACACTCAAGTTTTTCTGACTGAATAATTTAATTCGACACGGCAGAGATTCGATGTTTAAACTGGGCCTCAGTTCATTACAAAATTGCCAAGGAAGCTTGCATAACAACCTGTATAATCACAGGTGATTTCTAGGGACCTCAGGGGGCAAAGCCCCCTTGTTAAAATTGCTGTTCATTTTGGGGGGCTCAGTCCCCTAAAAATTCTTTTATTGGTATTGCAGTTCAAAGTGTATTGACCTTGCTTTTAAAGTGTTTTGTATTGCTATGATTAATTATTCACTCGTTGAGAGCCACTGCCCCCTAAGAATTGACATGTGATGCAAATCGTTTTTGTTGAAAGTTGATTTCCTTGTTTTCTATATGGCATTCTATAGATCATTTCAGTCTGTTTCTTACAAAAGTTTTCTATAGGAATAGCAAAGAATACTATGGCGTCAATGGACAGTAGAAAATTGATTGAATGCTGACTCAGGAGGAATATAAAGAAATGCTCACAGTCAAGTGCAATCCACTTATCGTTGGGAGAGGAGTTATCATCCAATCCGAATCAAGTGTATGATCTGAGCAGACGTAGAAGGATAAATTTTGTGCGGAAGTTCTGAATGAAAAGCCACTGGAAACCATCGTTTTTATTGTTCAAGACTGAAATGCCAGTATGTTTAACGATAGTGCGGAGGTGCCCTGCATGATACGTTTCTCTAGTAGATCAAAAGTTCTATAGCATTGATTGTTGGAAACTGAAGCCAGCCACGTAGCTGAGGGTAGGTGAAGGGAGCGTCGCCCCCTAAATCCCCTTCCCTTGCCAATTCCGCACCCCTAAGGTTCCTCGAGCTAGTTGTTTTTCCTACTCTTTTAGGCTTTCTGCTCCCTTGAGAAAATCTGCCATCCAAGACCGCCCCCCTAGCTACGAAGAGCCAGCTACCTCACTGACTGAAGCCCGGTGCAGACTGTATTGATTTTGTTGAGAAAAGTTTCATTCATGGAACTTTGCTCGGGAAGAGCTTCACCGTGTGCGTCGGGCTTAAGCATACATAAGCCGTGTCCACACTACTGTTGTATAACATGGCTCCTCCACATAACCGGAATTCGTCAGCGAACTGAAGAAGGAACATTGCACCATTATTGTGCAAAAAGACCTAAGACATTGTCTATTGGGCAATTTATGGACTTAACATTTTTATTGGATATCTTTCTATATTGCACCATCTTTTGTGTTGAGAATTATAAATTAGTTTAGTTTTTATCGTAAAGTAGTTCTCGTCGAAGAAGTAGAAGTAACTCAAGTAGATGAAAGCGATCCTCAGGATAGCTGCTGTGTTAAAGAGAACATGTCGTAAGTATTAAATAGCCTTTTTTTAGAGATTCGTTATATGCCTACGAGAGAACTCACATACTCCTTTATGTTATAATTTAGGGATAGGAATTAAGTAGAGACGAGACCCAAGTATCTCCCTAAATATAACA
Source organism: Cassiopea andromeda (assembly GCA_018155075.1). NCBI lineage: Eukaryota > Metazoa > Cnidaria > Scyphozoa > Rhizostomeae > Cassiopeidae > Cassiopea > Cassiopea andromeda. The sequence goes on from WIPJ01000702.1 coordinate 968,814, forward strand.
CTACACAAACTAACCTAGGTTCGCCCCTGATTTCAACTAATCCAGGTTAGATTTTCCTAGTGTGGACACAACTAACCTAGGTTCGCCCCTGATTTCAACTAACCCAGGTTAGATTTTCCTAGTGTGGACACAACTAACCTAGGTTCGCCCCAGGTTAGTTTAGCCCTCATTCGGAAATGGGTTCGACCTGGGTTCGCCCCAGGTTAGCTGAGAAAAATGTAGTGTGGACACAACCTGGGGTGAACCTAGGTTAGTTTTACACTCAAGGCATGTGCAGTGGCGGCTACATTAATTTGATCGTTATTTTTGAGTGCTTTTCTGAGTGTAAATTGTGTTTGTGTATGGATAATTATTCATTTACATCAGCAGCGGCATAATGACGCTCTTAATTCTGTTCAAAAACTCAATTCTTCTGTATTATTTCAACTACAGTATCGCAAGCTTTGTTATCATTGCAATTTTTAGAAAATACTTAGACCACAGTGTTAATACCGTACACGTTGTTCTGGGCTATGTTTGATTAAAATTTTTAATGAGGATTCAGAATAACATGTCTCCTGTACTTGCGTAGTTTCTCTTAACCTAGGTTTGCCACAAGTTTCTGTCCACACTGTAAATTAGGCAACTTAAGTGTGGACACAACCTGGGTTCGCCCTAGATTAAACTAACCTGGGGCGAACCTAGGTTAGGTTGTGTAGTGTGGACACGGCAATAGAAATACACAGAAATATGTGTTAATATGTTCATAGGCAATTTCCAGAGGCGCATTTCTTTGATGGTTGCATACAGAGTCAACAGAGCATCATAATCTCCTTGTGCTTGGAATTTCAAATATTTTTAGTTCAGTTCTATGTTACCGCAGAAGATATTGAGGCGCTGAGAAACAAGTGTGCACACATTCACTGAGTAAGTCGTCACTTCATTTACTTAGATATCATTCACGTCCACTAATGGACATTGAATTGAAATTACTAACTGCATGAATTGATACCCTGCGTATCTGTTGACGTTCTCGTGATCTGTGCTTTGTATGATACTGTGTATTGAGCTTAGGGTGCGTCTGGTCGAATTCCTTAATTTCACACTGATAGTAAACATCTAAGTGGTATACTTTCAACGTCTCATTATGCCATAAAAAATATGCTGAAAATGTACCACTTGGAAGTTAAACAATATGAAAACTACTTTCTCCTCGACACGCCGTGTTCATGCCTGTAGCGACGGGGTGCCTAATGGAGCAAGGCCACACTGAAGTTTCAAAACGTAGCTTTGTGGGCCCCTTGAGAATATTTCATTGCGAGTATTATTTGCTTCTTTTTCTGTATCTTTATCTCCCTAAGAGACTAACCTTTTCGCATTGGCGCATCAAGTCTTCAAACTTAACTAAAACAGATCGCCTTCCGTCTCTGCTTAGAGATCAATGATCAAGATAACCTCCATCTTGCTTGAAAAGGGGCATTTCCCAACGTTCCAGTGTATGAGTACACTAAATATTTTGGGTGCATGCCTCACTCCATTCTTTTTTCTGCTCGCGAGTAGCATTCTCATTCCATCTTCTCACGAAGCTGCTACCAGGGACGAAGTAGCGACCGGGAGTGTAAGGGGGAAGTGTCACATCCCCAAATATTGGAACTTGAGAAATTTCACGTAAAATCGGGTTATTATTGTCAAAACCAGGCAATTTTTCAAGAACCTATCGCTAAAGGAAGTGTTAACTGTATTTACAAAAGCAAGTATCAAAATAGCGCTTTCCAGTCATTCAGCGGAGAACCTCAATTTTGAAAATTTTTCTCTGGCCCCAACCATGGTGGGATAGTGGACTCTAGATGCGAAGGAATGTCTAGCACATTTTCTGTAAATTTTGGTTTAAAATATCAGTAAAATAGCTCTCTTATGACATAATACATTTGTGTAAACCAATCTCAAAACAGCGTTTTATGCCCCTCTGAGAGCCTTCATTTTGAAATTTTTTCTCTTGGCCCAACCATGGTGAGCCCTATAATGGACACACGATCATGTCTAGTACATTGACAGTATTCGATAGCCATGTTTGCATTACAGCTCCTTTTGCTCTACTAGTATTGCGGTTGGTTCTCATGGCCCTATCACATATAAATAACCAAAAGACATTGCTTTAGAACATTGGAATTAACAGTGATTGGTGAAAATAGCACAGCTTAATAAATAAGTATATTTAGGTAAATTCAACCTTACACCACCCCCCAACCAAAGGATTCTTGCAATGTTCTGATTGCTGCACTTTGTCTATTAATTGATCCTGTCACTTCTATTTGTTCTATCTATTTTTATATACTTTATATTTTGCAAAGGTCTTTCTGCCACTTAGTCAGTGTTCATTCTTTACCAATTTTGATAATTCACTGAGGCTTTCCCTGCTCCTCCTGTAATGCTTTATGCTTACTGCTCTAGTCTCAAATTTGCTTTCCTCGGAGTAGCTATGCTCAAAAATCTGCCTAGGGAATTTTATGTGTGTTTGTGAATTGTTCCAAAGTTTTTGCCAAAAACTTGGCCAGCTTTATATCAAAATGGTTAGGGTAGCACGTTGACTTAAAGGATGCTAAAGCCGCTACATCATGATCAATATCCTTGCAGCTTTTGTACACATTGGGGTACCACTCCCCTCTTGTCATTATGTAGGTGCCAAACCCATCCAACATACCTATCCAGTGTCCCCCTTACAAAATTGCTCTGGCTACGGGCCTGGTCGTGTTTCATTTCGTCTTTTTCGACGCTATTGAGACTTGCGGACTGTGTAGTCACTTTCAATATCCTCATCACAGTAGCATGTAATGTGTATCGCAGACGGTCCGACACTTTTCTAGACTGGGATACCAGGATTAGCAAATCGCCAAATTTCCCACTTTTGTAGAAAAATTTGGTCCACAGCTGTATTTCAAAAACTGCAAAAGAATAATTAAGTGCTACAGGCAGGAGCAAAGCTTCTACAGGTATGGGATGAAACACCCCGATGATCAAATATGAGGATTTTTATGGCAATTCCTTTCGACTATTCGCATATTGGTCACTCAATCCTGAAGGCCTGCCATACTAGATAACCTTCCCTCGTTTCTTAGGTTTTACTCTTGGATTCACCTGCCATAAATAAAACGATGTTTAGGCATGACAAACCATTTTATCATACCCTTTTGTCAGGCATTGATGCTTTACAACCTTACAACCCCCATTGGAGATAACCTAGCGTTGCTTCTAGATGCAGCGTAGTGGAAAGCTGGGAGCCACGCCCATTTTTGCTGCAAAATATTTGTTCTAAATTCAAACCTGGAAAATTCCTAGCCCAGGGGGTACTCTCTAATTTTCCATACGGGGGGTCCGTTTCAATATTTGGTGTCTGAGATCTTTGCAAGAAAATCATATTTGGGATCTGTGAATTGCAGCTTAAGAAAAATTCAATATTTCGGGTCTGAGAACTACAACTTATGAAAAGTTAGATATTTGGAGTCTAAGAATTGCAACAAAGTTGCAAAGGACAACCAAATTCTTAAGTTTTAACACAATAAACATATACTAGAGATACTCAAAGAAATTTTACGACGGTGATAGTCCAAAATATGTGAAAATATTTAAGGTCTCAAAGTTTTTAGACTCAATATTTAGGGTCTCAAAGTTTTTAGACTCAATATTTAAGGCCTCAAAGTTTTAAGACTCAATATTTAAGATCTCAAAATCTTTAGACTCAATATTAAGGTCTTAAAGATTTGAGACTAAATAGTTAAGGTCTCACAGTTTTTAGACTCAATATTTAAGATCTCAAAGTCTTTAGATTCAATATTTAAGATCTCACAGTCTTTAGACTCAATATTTAAGATCTCAAAGCTTTTAGGCTCAATATTTAAGATCTCAAAGTTTTTAGACTCAATATTTAAGATCTCAAAGTCTTTAGACTCAATATTTAAGATCTAAAAGTCTTTAGACTCAATATTTAAGATCTAAAAGTCTTTAGACTCAATATTTAAGATCTCAAAGTCTTTAGACTCAATATTTAAGGTCTCAAAGTCTTTAGACTCAATGTTTAAGATCTCAAAATCTTTAGACTCAATATTTAAGATCTCAAAGCTCTTAGACTCAATATTTAAGATCTTAAAGTTTTTAGACTCAATATTTAAGGTCTCAAAGTCTTTAGACTCAATATTTAGGGTCTCAAAGCTTTTAGACTCAATATTTGGGACTCGTCAAAACTATGACTCAGTATACGGGGATCAGCAAAAGATCCTGACATGGATCCCGTATAGAAATGTAGAGAGTACCCCCCTGGGATTCCTAGGATTGACCCTACAAGTGATACTGTGACGTCATTCAATATAATCAGCAAATGTAGATTTCGTGATAATGACCATATTCATAAAAATTTTCTAGAAACTGGAATGAAATAAACATGGATTTGATCCAACCGTCTGGAGAACGCCTAATCAGGTTTATGATGATCACGTTAGTTGCTCGTCTGCTCCTTTGTGCTCACTGTTTTGCAACTGATTGTCCACATTCGCATTCAACAATTGTAAAATGTGTCAATAGAAATTTGACAATGATTCCTGAATGGATCCCATCAAACGTAACACTGATTGATCTATCGGAAAATCCATTTCTCAAACTGCAAAGGAATTCTTTTGCTAGATTCACAGTTTTAACAAAATTAAAACTTCGAAGTTGTAATTTGAACCAAATACTTGAATTACCAAACAGTCTGAAGATTATTGATCTAGGAGCTAACTCATTCTCAATGGAAAACATCGTAACAATATTTAAAAGAAAACAGGAGTCTCAAATCACTTCCATAAACTTAGAAGGAAATAACTTACAATTAGATGGAAATCTCTCCGTTTTCCCAAAATCAGTTCAATACCTAAGGTTAAATGGCAATACCTTGAAGGAGATAGCGACAGCTGATTTTGAAGGTTTTACAAATTTGATATATGTTAATTTGGGGAGTAACGGCCTTCGCAATGTTGCAAGTGGAGCTTTTGACAAGTTAACACAACTTACTACAGTTCTCTTGTATGATAACAGTATTTCAGATTTCCCTACAAGGATGTTTCAGAATAACCCACAAATGGAGGAAATTGATTTGAGTAACAACCGTTTAAGAGATATTCCGGATCTCAGTGGAACAACAAGTTTTAAGCGCTTATTTCTACCGGGAAATCGATTAAAGTCTGTGAAAAGTCATGGTTTGGGGAATCGGAGTATATTCCATATCGACTTATCATCAAATCAGATACAAGCATTCGATTTCTCTGAATTAAGATACATGATCATGGATCTCTCCAGAAATCGGATATCAAAGATTGAAGCAGGGTCATTAGGAGAACATTCATACATATCTGCATTGCTCCTTCAAAGGAACAACATCACATCCATAAAGAGAGCATGCTTTCAGGGTATTCATTTTATATCAGAACTTCACCTTCAAAGCAATGGTTTGCAGAGGATTGAGAAAGGTTCATTTCGAAATATGATTATTGAAAAGCTATTTCTTTTCAATAATAGCTTAAGTACGATGAAGGGTGTAATGGATGGAATGAAGATACAACCACATTTGTTGTTGTTGTTTGGAAATCTACATATCACTTTCCTAAACGCACCCGATTATCAGAATATGACAGATCACTCTAAGATTTACATCAGCTGTCATTCCATTAAGCAGTTCTCTTCTCCATTCAATATGAAAGCGACACTTATATGTAGTCCTTCCAACGAACTGGTGATACCCTCGTCTACCGAAGGCCTAGAAGGAAGTGGCTTCGTTTGTCACGGAGTTGATCCATACATGTGTTACCCTTGTAAACCTGGAACGTACGATGTAAACATATACCATATACACGTGCATTGCATCCCTTGTCCTTTTGGTGCATTTTATCAAGATGAGATGGCGTCAATTAAGTGCAAACGGTGTCCTCTAGGCCAACACGTTCCTCCAAAGAACGGTCCTGGAAAAAGCCCACTTGATTGCATAACATGCCCAAAGGGTACCAATACAAATACCTCTGCAGGATATAGGGCTTGCCATTGCTTACCGGGATATTCACGAAAAGACCGATTTGGAGCTTGTGAGAAATGTACTCTAGAGGGATTCCAGTGTCAAAAGGATTACCCAGAACTGAGAACGGGTTACTGGATAAGCTGGGACAAACGTATACAATGCAAGCTTTCATTCAAATCTTTCATGGCCAATCTGGATACAATAAATGATTCTTATGATCGAAATTCGAACAACTTCAAATGCAATTTACCTGTTGCACACAAGTGCCCTATGCACAACTCATGTAAAGGTGGAGTAGACGCAACATGTAATAAAGGATATACCGGTGTACTTTGTGCTGTTTGTGGTTCAGGATACATGAAGCAATTTAATAAATGTGTTAAATGCTCATCGCCAGCTGTCTCTGTTGCCGAATGCATTGCGTACTTTCTGTCTTTTGTCATTTTGTGCTGGTTAATGTCAAAGCTAGATGGCATAAATCTAGTTGTGAAAGACAATGACAAGAATGAGAGAACTTTTGCAGATTTGATTCAATCAAGTTTGAAAATCATAATGGGATTCTATCAGGTGTTGGTAAGGATTATCAATGCATTCTCAAGCATTCAATGGCCAAGTACTCTCACCCATGCAGTTAAAGTGTTTGAGTTTGTAGAGTTCTCTGTATTGAGGATCCCATCATTACATTGTATACGATCCGATTGGAGATTAAATGCAATTGGGGAGTTTTGGATCTCTTTGATTGCAATGGCAGCCATTCCATCTCTCTTAATGATTTACTTTGCTATGAAGGCTGCTATCTCGTACTACTGTGTGCCAAGAGAGAACTTTAGAAGTAAAGGAGTGACTTCGTTAAAGAACTGCCTTCAGTCGATTGTTTTGTTTTTCTTTGCAACATACCCATTTATATCCACAAAAATATTTAATGTTTTACCTGCTGGATGCCACACATTTTGTACTGTGAAAGAGAATGGACACTGTCTCAATAAGATGTCTTACCTTCGCAATGATTACAACGTTGCATGCCCAACGACAAGCAGCGGTCGTAGTTTTAATGTATGGTATGGGTACGTCTCCCTATTGTTCCCGGTTGGTCTACCATGCCTATTGCTGTATTTTCTGTGGAGATTTGTCCCAAAGAAGAACGTGGAATCACAACAGCAAAGACATCTGCTCATTCAATGCAATGAATTGCAATGGAATGAAGAGCAACATTATATAGAATGGGAAAGATACAATGCACCTTTAATCAACGGTGAGGCTGTGAATGCTGAAGAGAAGTCAGTTGGTGCATTTGCACTTAAGATGACGTATGGTAACTACAAGACATCTTGCTGGTATTGGGAGTTCATTGAAATGATCAGGAAGCTGGTTATGGTTGTTGCAAGCAGTTTTCTCCTTGAGAATGTGAAAATTGGTCTGTATAGTAACATATTATTAAGCGTTGTGTTCGTGGTATTACATGCTAGAAAATGGCCAATGAAAGATTCATTTGATAATTATATGCAACTGTTGGCATTGGTGTCTGTAACTGTCAATCTTTGCTACAGTGTGACGAGAACAAGTAGCATTGGTGATGCAGATATTATAGACAGTGATGAGGATGCATTTGGATTGGGTGTAATGCTTGTGACTCTAAATTCTCTTCTGGTGATACTGATTGTTGGTCGTTTTGTAAAGGAAGTTGCTCTTAAGCTGGCTCAAAGGTTCTCTGCCGGTACCTGCTATCGCTAGCGCAGTTTGAAATGTTGTAATGTGCAGCACAGTATAGATGAAGCTGAGAGACTAATATTGTAGCTTTAACATCGGTACTTGAGATTCAGTCTTGAAATTTCTTTGTATATGATTGACTTCCAAGTGCTGGAAATCTGTTTTTATTGGTTTCACGGCCTTTACAACTTTTATGCCACTTACGGGTAAGTTGTGTAAACAACAGTATTTGCTACTTATGGGATAGTTCTTACTGTTTTTCATATCAAAGCTAGAAATATCTATTTATCGATGGGTGTTTGGTGATATTGTATTGTGTAGCAGCTTGTTCCTATGTGTATTATGTGCATGTTAAAGTGAATAATATGTTGTATCTGCTCGAGTTGAAAAGTTTCGTTTTATTGTGTCAGGCAGAACTTGTTAGCTATATAGGTATGATTAGCCAATAGTTTACTGTATGACTGTGCGATAGTTGATACGGAAGTATGGTTGACAAGCAAACCCACAAAAACGCTTCTGCTTAAGACAATGAAACGAAAATATATTTGTAGCTATAGTTATTACATCACTACTCACTGCTTTCATTCTTGAGCTGCTAATGTTTTCGTGGGTTATGTGTGAGATGTGTATCAACTTAACCTTGACAGTAGCTGAAGTTTTGAATACATTTTTTATGTTATGTGGCAATTGGTGATCATATTCTTTTGTAAGTATGTGACCTCCATTGAGGCTATTTACTCTTTATACTTACACGTTTTTTTATAAGAAAAAAGTTTATAAGAAAATGAGGCTCAACTGACTAAAATGTTAAGAAAATCTTTAGAAAATCACTAGGCTCACTTTCCAAAAATTGGTGTTTTTGTTGGCCAAAAATCGAAATTACATCATTGTTATATTCAAATTGTTTTAAATGGAATTCAATGTCGATCATAGACTATAAGCAAGGAAAGTGTTACCCATTTCAGAAAAAGTTATTTAATTTGAAGAAAATCACAGTCTCAATTTCGGGAAAAGCTAAGAAAATTGCAGCTCAGAGAAAATGATGGTGTTCTTATAAAAAAAGCGTGTACACAATGTACTTATATCCTTGTAATGAATTCAAATGAGTTCGCTACAGACACAATCATATAGATTTGACTCATTTTGAGAGCAGTTGTTGTAGCTGTTACAAATTTACTTCATATCATTATTTAGCTATTTGTGTACTATGTAGATTAATGAGAGCATATCAAATGAAGTTTCATTCTCGTATTGCGATCATAAGCTCTGGAGGCGGGGGGCACGGAGGCTGCAACCCCCAAGTTAGGCAGAATTCCATTTCACTCGGGCAACTTTTCTAAATGAGCAATTGGAACTTCGGGCAGAAAGTTTACAGCCCCCCTAAGTTTGACGACCTACTACGCCCATGATTGCGATCAACAATCAAAAAAAGATTGAAGTGTTAATGGAAGCTGTCATTGTCGGCAGGGACCTGTGCTCGAAAGAAATGCAGACAACATAGATCATTAACATGATAGTAGTAACAATAAATCACTTCTTTGACCATTTTTGGTTATACCTTGGGATGAGATCTCTCCTCTTCCTCTTCCATGGTCTCGGGCTTAACTGACAGGGTTGGAATGCGGACTTGGATTTGTCCATAAATTCAGGCATCCTGTTCTGCTATATAAAGGCGTATCATAATTAAAAAACAAATGCCTATTATGACATCCTCTAGGAATGGCCTTCTTACTTTTTCACTATAGTATTGTGATATGAAATATAATGTTTAAATTACATTTATTGATAAGACATCTTACTTTGATGTATCGCAAACTATGACTAACTCATCATATGTGGTTGCATCCAGGGGTGTGAATACTGGGGATATTGGGGTGTGACACCCCAACAGCTATAAGAGGGAAATTGGCAGGGCAATTGCATCTTTCCCTCTGTGCACTATCGAGGACCTTTTTTGTCTAGTGCTGAACTTCAGGCATACGACACATTCATTCATTCATTTATTCATTCATTTATTCATTCATTCATTCATTCATTCACTATCATTATTCATAGTTGGTTGCAAATATAGTTGTTAAAAACTACTTCAAACCAACTATTAAAACAAAGTGAAAAAGGAGCAAATAGTAGGCTATAGTATTAATGAAAAAGCAATATTTATTTACAAATTAAGCAATGGCATGCTTTGCCAGCCCACTTTGTGATCACTTTCTTGAATTTTGTTAAGGTAACGGCTCTCTTTATTTTATCCTTAAGAGTATTTCATTGGAGACTACCTCTAAATGAGAGAGAGTCTAGTCCACATCTATTTGTGTGTGCTTGTGAAAGCCTGCTTAGTACCTTGGTACGGATATTGTAAGGCATATCCTTTTCTATAAAAATTCCCAAATATATGCAGGATTTATTTGGTCGGTTGTCTCGTAAATTTCAGTCATGAGATTTTGTAAATTCTTTTGATGTACAGTAATGCTGCTATCTTTTCAAGGAGCTATCCAAATGTTGAATCATGATTTTCTTACAATACCCTAGATGCACGCATATCTTTCCTGTGTATCTCTTTGCTAGCAGATTTGCTACAGAACATCGATATCAGAGGACAGTATGACAAATTTGACATGACAACAGATGTCAGGAGTATTTAGCTTTTTCTCTATTGATAAATGGTCTTATTCTCCAAAATGCACTTAGTTTTTGATTTATTTTTTGACAATACGCCTTAAGGCATATCAAAATGTAGTTTTTTATCTAGTTGGATGCCAAGCAATTTTACGTGCTCACAGAAATGATGGGTCAGCGTAGCATACTTCGAGTATGCTAAACTGACCCACAATTTTGGTGTATAGTTGCCCGACAAAGGGGAGTTGTCTAACAGTTATGAAAGGGCATATCATGCCTAAAAATAATCATAGGTATGGCATATCACCAGAGCCCAAAATAGGAAATATTGACAGGTACACACTTTTGTTCATAGATGAGCTTGGTCGAAGGCTGGACTTAATGATATGAGTCAGAGAAACTAAAGCGAATACCTTGTCTACAAGTCAAAATTTTATCCTAAAATTAATACATCTTAGCATCATCTTAGACTAAACTTAAGTGAAATCTTACAGTCATGTAAGGGTAACTTCTAATGAATGTTCGTAGATCGAGAAAACTAGAGCTCTATAGCAAAGACTTTTCATGAAGAAGAAACCAAGGTCTGGGGGCTATGTCCAGAAAAGTATTTGAAGCCATGCCTTTCACTTTGGTATAAACTTCATCCCCAATACTACGATAAGTAGATATGTCCTATTTTTGAAGGAATCGATAAGCAGCTATGCCCTTTTTGCAAACTACTTCCAAATTTCCAGATAAACTCCTTCATCAAGTAAAAATGTACAGTTCTTATTTACAACTGCATAAATTGTGATGAGTACACACTTATTTTAAGCCTTGCATATATCAAAAGGAGAAGCTGGCATTGAAGGAGAGGGATCTAGCATGCCAGGCAGTTAGAATTGCCCTACCAATGTGCTAGCAGCTAAAAGAATTTCCTGACGAATCCCTAAATTTTTACCATACGAAATGCTGCACCCCCATGCCCCCAGAAGTTTTACCCCTGCATACTCATCTATCGTTTCTTAGTTAGACGGTCAGCTTTCCTTCAAAGCTCAAAGATGAATGACGGCAGCAAAGTCTCTCCCATGTTCCAAGAGGTAGACAGTCTACCCCATATATCCAGCACTGGCTATATGGAATGCATTCAGGAGACAAACGTTCTTTATCCCCCAGAAGCATCTTTATCTACATACTATCTTTGCAGTGAGCAGGCGAATCCAAGAATTGGTGTGCTACGGCTTACTCTCTAACGAAATTGCCAGCTGAAATTCCTACACACATGCGCCAAGATGGAAGAAAGCTTTAAGTTTCTTACCCAAAGAAGTCAGGTAATCTATGTTGTGATGTTCCTAGATTTTAGATTGGCAAGAAACCATTTGAGAAATGAGTAAGAGTGCAGTGTAGGATACTTCTACATACGTCTTCGGTGAAATAGTGGGGGACAAAGCACCCCAGCCCCTAGTGTGTCTACTTGCCTGATAGAGCTGTACTCATGGAACAGCTTATGTATATTGTTGCGGGAAGACAGAAATAGATTACTGCAGGTCATAGCAATTGCCACTATTCTCACTATTCATCATATAGATTTCTTTAGGTTAGATTTTGGATTGCTAAAAAATTCCTTAGATTTTCTAGACGTTGTCTTTTTACTTATCATTAGTCAAATAAAATTGACAATTACAAACTATATTGCCCACGTGTGATTCTGGGGTTCAAAGAAAAGGTAGCAGTCTTCAAAAATATGAACAATTCTAGATTGACTGGTGAATAAGATAGCTTGACAATACCCCCAAGCTCTATGTCAAAGGTTGTTAGAATGATATGTTGCACCCATGAATTTGATAATGGGAGATGGCACTTTGCCATCTTCAGCCAACGTGAAATGTTATGATAAGAACTTATAGTATGAATTATGATTAACACCCTTTATGAAGAGTCAGCAGAATTCCTTAAAATTTCATTAGATTCTAAAGTTCTTTAAAATTATCCTTTGCGAGACCAAATATTCCTTACTTTAAGGAAATTTCTTTAGAAGTTATAGCACTTGACTTGCAGCCTCGATACCGATCTGATGCCTGCATAAGACGAGGCACAACAGTGAAGAAAGAAGTAGGACTCAGAGAAATTAGACATTTGGGGGCCATGTACAATGAACATTAAAATACCATCAGCAGCAATTAGTCTTAAGAGACTGTGTTGCAATGCCATTTCAGTGAATGCAGCATCCGAAAGGCTAGGACTATGCGCTATTTGTAGAACAAATGTTCTCTATACCTCTTCGCCAAAACGGTGTATAAGTAATGAAGACAGATCAACTTCTGGTCTTTCATCTATTCTGGAAGCGCATAAGCAAAAAGGTGTGTTGATTTAGCGTAGTCATTTGCATAGAATTGAGCTTTATTTGTTTTTCATTATATTGCAGAGTAGCATACCTGTCAAGTTTCAATATCAAAAGTGAGTAAGAATTTCACTAAAGCTTCAGGCACTTAAAAAGTGGGGAGGGGAGAAGGCGTGGCACCCCCTAACGTCTGGAACATCCCATGGCACTCGCTTCACCTGCAGTTTTGTTGACATGGTGAGGCCATATTTCTTGGCAAACTCAATGTTGGAGTAGCTGATCTTAGCTGGAAAAAGCAAACATTACACTTCAAATTTTTTGACTTGATGAGTGGAACTTTTTATTTATGATTGGTCAGCTACCCTTAGATGGGAAGCCAAAAAGTACACTTTGGATATGTGAACTTGATAGGTATGCTTTTCTAGGTGAGCTCACAATGTTGTTCTGGCTAACCTTTAGCTGGAAATCAAAACACTACACTTGGAACTTGTTGACTTTATGTGTTTGGTCTTATAATTGAAATTTCAATGTTTGAAATTTCAATTTCAAACTAACCTTAAGTTTGAAAGCCAAGCACTACATTTGCAATTTTTTGACTTGATGAGTGCACTGTCCTGGCTGAACTCAAACTCTTTGGCTAGGTAGGCCTAACCTTCATGTTACCTTCCATATTCATGTAGGTTACACTAAGCTTTTTTAGATTTAAAACTGCACCAAATGACTGTCAAGTAGACAATATATTTTCACTTTACAGTTCAATTTCTAAAAGGTTTGGAATAGATGACAAAGCTGAGAAGGTGTTTCCCATCTTTTCCAGCAGTCTGAAGGATGTGGCTAGCAAATCTTTTTCTGGGGGCTCCACCCCCAGACCATCATTCTTTCCTCCCTTTGAAAATCTTGTTCATTCTATGAAACATTTCATGCTTTACAATTGGGCATGAATTCCATCATAGATGACAACTTTGCATTTATAACAAAGGTCTGTGTTAAAGATTTTGAAAATGAATGTCAAGCACACACAATCAAACCTGTAAATAGCCAAACTTTCAAGTATGATGTAGCCTTTTATTTTGGAAAGTTATGTTTGAATTTTGTAGGTACAGTTGTTGTGTGAAGGTCAGATGAAAATTTAGTCATAGTTGGAATCTTATCCTTTGATGATCCACCATTCTGAGTCACTTATTTTTATCCCTGCTAAACTTCATTTAGAAAATCTAACAGAACTGTTGTTAAGTGCTTGAGAATATCCAAAGGATATTCTCAAGCACTTTGCAACAGTTCTGTCAGATTTTCTATGCACTGGGTATCAAACATTTGTGCATGTGTGGGTGTCATGCAGAATGTGGGAGACTGGAAAGGTATGAAAGTATGATCATGTGTGATGACCTCTTGAGTGTGCACTGCAATAAAATTGGGTGTGCAAGTGTCCCATTGGCCTCTGGTGTGCACTTCAAGTATTCTTTAAAATTTTGACTTAGTGTGAAACCAGTCTAGTTATTATAGAACTCAAGTCAGACAATTTTTTGCTTCCTTGATGTCACTAATGGCTGGAGAGTATTTACTATGAACTTCAAATAAAACACAAAACCAAGTATTATACTGCTGTTCAGCACCCTGCCATGCCCATGTTAGAGCATACATGCAGTGTCAGTTAGGGTAAATCTCAAATTTGCATTTGTGATACTCTGCAATTTGCCATACAAACAAGTGTAGACACGTGCATGCATCAGTCATTGTATTTGAAAATTTAGTATATGATTTTTAGTCCATTGACAGAATGATGGTATTTTGAGTTGTTGCCATATCTAGTTGCATGGAAGTGGATGCTAGTTGTTTTTATGATACACATGTTTTTACAAGAAATATGTCTATAAGAAACATGAGGCTGAAATTAGGCAAAAAAATAAGAAACATTTAAGAAACATAGGCAGGCTAAGTTTCCAATAATAACTTGCAAAAACTGGTTTCACTAGTAAGTTTTTGATCAAACTAGCAAGAAAATAGAATGAACATCCATTACATGCCTCACAAAACCTGAGCATCCTTTGTCTTGTATTGGAAGTTTTAAACTTAAGAAACATTTAAGAAACATCTACAGCTGGATTTGACAAAATATTAAGAAAGATCCAGGCTGAAGTGAGAAAATCTGTTTCTTATAAAAAATATGTGCACTCATAGATTGATCATTATTTTTAATACAACATTGGTTGAAGGGTTACCCTCAAAAATTTGAAATGAAATGAAATGAGTAAAATATTTACACTGAAGATAAGTATATGTTTTGATTATTAATTTGTATATATTTTATGTGCTACATGGATGTAGCCCTAAAGTAGATAGATATGTATATGTGTGCTTTAACAAATAGAAGTCTGCATGCCCACATACATGAATGAAGGCATAAAAAATCTCGTACTTTTTTTTACAAAGCTGTTCATTTATTTTACTTTTAGGTGATTTTGACAGTGGACCAAAAGTAGCTTATCAGTCACTAATTGACCAAAAAGTTTTGATGAATGATGAAAATCAATATTTACTCATAGAGAAGCTTGATGAGCTGTTTCATAGAATCAAAGGCTATCATCCACATAAACCTGGATTGCTCAGTAAGGTTTGTTGCATTTATATCCTCTTAAAGTATAATCAAGATGCCAATATTCTGCTGAATCCAAAAGAAAATGTGGTCTATTCTATGTGCTCATTGGCAATGGAATTTCCGACAAAAAAATGTCAAAATATTAGGTTCTAAGTAAAAGTTAATGGA
This sequence comes from Cassiopea andromeda, assembly GCA_018155075.1. NCBI lineage: Eukaryota > Metazoa > Cnidaria > Scyphozoa > Rhizostomeae > Cassiopeidae > Cassiopea > Cassiopea andromeda. Next base: position 984,240 of record WIPJ01000702.1, read on the forward strand.
GAATGTATGCAAAACATATCAGAAAACTTGTAATTGAGTGCCATTTAGGTCTAAAGGCATGCCCTTTTTCAAGCATTCAACATGCAACAGAGAAATCCACTAAGATGGTTGTCTTCAATAGCAAGTTATAGTGAAGAATTTTCTTGGACTTTTGAGGTAAATATCTCCAAAATGAGGAAAATGACCCACATGAAAGTCTGATCAAAGGAACATCTATATTTATATAATGTGTTGTGTGAATTTGAGCCAAAAATGTTATGCCACTCTTGCACATTTTTGGAGCTTAAATTACTCTATTAGAGTCTTTTTGGAAATTCCAAATTTTGGAGCTATGGGGAAAGGGGGCATTTTTGGATAACTCATAGTAGCTTTGAAAAGATATGTGTCAAATGCATATTTGGAAGAATGTCTGCATATGAAGTTGTCAATCACAGAAATAATGTTGTGAAAGAATTTCATATGATATTCTTTTACTATGTTAGTTTTGTGATGGACACCTTCAAAACCAGACATTCTTCCAAAATTCATTTGTCACATAGCAGTCCATACTAATCTACATTTTGGTAGGTTGTCTTTTCCAGTTTCTGATTGAATTTAGTGATGTAGATAAATTTGCAATCTCATACCTTGAAAGCAGTGATGTGCCAAGATACTTGCCATTGTGGGGGGGCGGGGGTGTTTTGTCCGATTGACTAACTATTGTTACTAAAATAAGAAAGTAACTGAAAATACTGTGGCCAACTCTCTTGCAGCATGCCTGACTTTTGATCGACTTTCTTGCTACTTTGAAAATATTGGGGGCGTAGTGTCCCCCCATGCTCCCATTGGCATATCCCTGCTTAACAGGAATTTTTCAGCTGAGCTAGAATTTCCTCTTTGTGGGTCATTGTGCTCAGCATACCACTACTCATCAAAGTACATAGTTTCTAGGCCTTCTCTGAAGATTATTGAGAACTTCAGCACACCTTATGAGCAGGCTTTTTTAAAAGAAAAATTTAGAACTGCACATAAGATCCAGTGATGCCGTGTTGAAGAATTAAATTCTAGCTTCAGATGGGATTGAACTCCCTGCTTTTAGTGAAAAGGGGTAGATAAATGTTGCTACCTATAACAATTCCATTTCTGGTTGTGTTTCGCTTATCATTTCATACCTAAATCTACCATTTGTACAGCTATTTACTTGTTTACACCCTTGGGCCACTAAATAATAAATGTTTGATGTGTAATTTTTTTCGTTAGAATTGCACAAATTTTTTTAGAACTGCACAGCTTGTGTGGAATTGCACATTAAAAAACCCTGCTTATAAGCTCACATTTTTCTCAGAGAAATGTGCATAGAGTAAAGAAGTGCAGGTTTTTTTATAAGAAGAAAGTTTATAAGAAAATGAGGCTCAAATGGTCAAATCTTCAGAAAGTCTTGGAAAGTCACGCAGTTCAATTTCCAAAATTAAGTGTTTTTATTGGCCAAAAATCAATATTTTGTCATTATTGCATTCAAAATATTAAAGATGGAATTCAAATTCGAGTATACACGATAAGCAAAGAATGTGTGGCCCATTTTAGCCAGCTTATGTCAGAAAAAGTTGAGAAAAATTTAAGAAAATCTCAGGCTCGTGTAAGTTTTACTATTTTGAACTTTTCATTGACTGTAGAACTCACGTGACTTCAACACTCCTCAATACGTGATTGCTAGCGAATGTAGAATACTCTACGACTACACAAACCATTTTTGTTGTTCCTAATTTACGGATCCTCGCCTGAAATATTTGACTATTTACTATGGCCACTTTTTCACATGAAGAGGTACGCTCAGAAATTATGTTGTCAGCATCTGTGCAGCCGGAGAGTGACATTGAAGAGCTCATTTACTTGGCAGGCTTAAAGATCGATGAAGACGTTACGCGATGCATCGTTTCATTGCTGCGAAATGGCGTTAAGCCTATTAATATTTTCATGATGTTACAGAGTATTGCAAAGAAGTGCATGCTTCACGTAGAAAGTGCAAAGGAAGGGCGAGTTATATATAAGAGAGAGACGACTGTTGTATCAAGAATCTCGGATATTGACGTCGATGCTTTCGTTCGTAATGTTGCAAAACCAATTAAGGCATGGGCTCTAAGAAACTGCCCTGTTAATGTAACTTCTCCAAGAAAAACAGAGCCAGACATTTGAATTAAAGATATAAAACATTCTGCGTATTGTCTCCTGGAATCATTTGTATGTCTTGTATTAGGCTGTATACCGTGGTAGAAAGGACAGTTTTTCGCATAAAATATTCAATCAATATTAGAGAGAATTGTTTTTCTGATTGAGGATCTTGAGTTTTTGCATCTGGACTATGAATAAGATGAAAATTGATCTTCGTCTCTCGCATGCTATCCCTTTGCTCTAGTATTACTAGTTTTGGTGTGTTACTTTAGCGGAAGGCAAACCTTTCACATATTTGTTGAGGGAATTGAACTCTTTGGCAGCATATTAGCTCTTTGATTTGTAACAACCGTAGTGCTCTGATATGATTTTACTTGGAGAGAACAGGCGTTTCAAAGTGAACGCAAGAGAATTTATCCTTTCAATCACATTTCTTCCATAATGGTTGGCAGTAGTGTTACTTCTTCATGGGTCAAGTCTCGCAATAACATCATTTTTGCTGTGTGTCAAAATCTCTTCCTCCTTTTTAGAGGAATTCTTCCCATGGGCGTAGGAGGACGTCAAATTTAGGGGGCTGTAAACGTTCTGCCCGAATTTCCTATTGTTTTTTCTGAAAATCTTCCCAAGTGAAACGTATTTCTGCCTTAGTTGGGGGGCTGCAGCCACCCTGCCCCTCGCCTCCTACGCTTGTAACTCTTTCCTAATTTTTAGCAGTAGCTGCCAATAGTAAGCTGCATATTTGAATCAAGACTTTTAATTAAAAATAGCCATTATTTTAAAGGTAAGACTATCAGACAGGTTATGAAATCATTGATATGAAAAATACATTGCAATGCTAAGAAATGAAATCTATAGAGCTTTTGAAGGAAAAATGGTGAAAAATGCTACTGTGGATGTGTAGAGTTTTGCAAGAAAGTCAATTTACTTGTTTCAATTTGCTTCAGTTTAAACGCATTTCTTTCTTTAGTACCACTTGATCAACTTAAGCATTCTTATATATAATTCTTATCTTGTTTTTATATCTCACTCAAGTAGGTGCTCTCTTGAAATAACTCAAGACAATGTTTGACGACGAAGTCTCTTCATTTGCCGGAAATTGATTTTTAATATCTTTTAATATATTTTATGCTTCTATTCGAATCAAAGAAATTCACAGTTTGAAGTCTCAGCCCATGCATTTAATCTGCAAATATGATACATTTTCATGATCCTAGGGAAGTAACTTAGTGGATGGGAATTGTCTAGATTTCCCTTGTCTCACAGTTTGCTGTTTTATGAAAGTTTTTCATTATCTCAGTTTTTAGGCCGAAAAGATGTGAATGCTCCGAAGGGACTATATTTGTATGGAAATGTAGGTAAGTTGAATTGTTGCACTGGAGCTGTGTAGTGAGTTTAGGCTTTCTTTATACAATTTCATGAATTTTTCATTTAGATTTACGTAATGTGTATATGAAATGGGAACGATCACCATAGTAGTTGCTACCATAGTAGCAATCACCATAGTAATAATCACCATGGCAATCATCACCGTAGTAATTATCATGATGGCAATAATCACCATAGTAATCATCATCTTAATAGTTATCACCAGAGGTGATTTCTAGGGGAGCTCAGGGGGGCAGAGCCCCCTTGTTAAAATGTCTGCTCATTTGGGGGGCCAGCCCCCCTAAAACTCTTAAATTGGCTTCGCTTTTCAGAGTTTATTGGCTTTGCTTCAAAAGTGCTATGATCAATTGTGCACCGCTATATAATTATTGACGCATCTCTTATTGTTGATTATACTATATCAGTATTAAGCTAAATTATCATGTTTCCATCTGTGAAAATATGGGTGTGGTTGTAGCTGTGGTTGTGGTTGTGCCTAGAGCCCTTTTTGTTAAAATTTTTAGAAATCACCACTTGTTATGACCATAGTAAGTACCATCATTATTATACTGATGTCATCATGTATGGGCTATCCATAGGAGATATCCACGCCCTAGGGGGCTAGCAAAGATGGGGTGAAATTGGCCAGGGGAGGATGTTTAGCTGTAGGTAGACGTACTTTACAGAGGCATTTATTTTGCATTTCTCTGTGATATTGTATCTCTAAGAGAGGAGGGAAGATCAGGAACTTGACTGCAATATGTTTTTGGGGGATGCCAGAGATTTGCTATGCGAAAACTTTTTCTGTGACGTATATTTAGTAACATTAGTTGATCAAATGATCTTGGGTCCGGTAGGCTGCCCTGCAAAGTATTCATTGTACTGCTGTTTTTGCACTGCGAAATGGAGGGTTTACAGCTTGCTTTATAATTATCTCCTGTCGTTGGAGATTGAAGAATAAAGATTCTGCCGTTGTTTGTTACTTGATAGGAACTGGAAAAACAATGTTGATGGACCTGTTCTGCAGAACCGCACCAGTTGAGAGGAAGAAGCGAGTTCATTTTAATTCCTTTATGATCGATGTTCATAAAAGTGAGTATTTTTCATAGAGACCACAGAACAATGACATAATTCCAGCTGTTCCCTCAGAGTACTTTTTTATATATGATGTATCTGAGATAAACCATAAACCATTATCTTTCAAAATAACTCGTTTCACAATATTTCCATAGTATTTCTAATTTATGATAATGTAATGGCAAGAAACACAAGCCTTTCACAGTAACTCTTTCACATTTTTTTGCCGGATTCACCGTATATTATCCAAAATATATCGTATTGCTTATTGCGTAGGAGTGCATCAGTGTAAAGTTGATTCAGGTTTTGTCGACCATCGTGATAAATCAAGAAAAACGTTTGATCCAATTCGCCCAATTGCTGAAGAAATAGCAGATGAAACGTGGCTTCTTTGCTTCGATGAATTTCAAGTAAAGTATTTTTTCTGTGATTTTGTTAAAAAAAGAGTAATGTAGGATCGATTTTACTTTCATTCCATAAGAATGCAGGCATTTTCCATCTTATATAAAGTATTGCCTTGAAAATACTTTATACTAGCGACTCTCACTGTAATGAAGAATCTTTGCATCTTTTTCCTTGCGAAGCAGCAATTCTTCATTTCGTACTACAGTTATAGCATGTAATTTCAAAATAACTTCATTAAATTTTAGGTAACTGATATTGCAGATGCAATGATGTTAAAGCAGTTATTTTCACATTTATTTGAAAATGGAATTATAGTTGTTGCCACATCAAACAGAAGTCCAGATGGTTAGTAGTTTTGGATATATAGCTAGAGTTTCAAGTGACTAGGTGGACGCATCTCGTTCCTAAAGTAGATTTATCAATAGCGTAGTTAAAGTGAGGCAGAACAATGTGAAACAGCATGAAATACCAAGTAAAAGCATAATTTTTAGTATACATCTTTGTATATGTGAATGCAGTTTATAAGAGTATCAAGGCTCAGAATAGCTGAAATTTAAGAGTAATTTAGGAACAATGCAAGGCTTAAGCTTCATCAAGACTTTGAATGTTTGCGTAGTCGATTTATTGGGATATGTGTAGATTCTACACTTCAATACAATGTTTATTATTTTGTTCCTTCTTTTAGTTTTCTTTGTGATGGAGTATGACATCAAAAAAAACTTGAATATACGTCTTCATTTTCAGACGAAGTTACACCTTTGAAACTTAACGAATAGTTTAAGAATAATCTTAGACTAAAACCTACAGAATTTAAGAATATTGAGGCAAAGTTTTTATTAGCGTCGGGATGTCTTTGATACTATCAGCATTGAGAAAGTGGTTTTAGAATATTTCAAATTTTGCTTGCATAAAAAGCTTGGTTGCAATACCTACTGTGATCTTAAGATTTCTTTATGAATCCCTTCTTACATTGATTACGTAACACTTAGCGTGGGAATAATTTTTCATAGATTTGTACAAGAATGGACTCCAGCGGTCGAATTTTCTACCGTTTATTCCTCTGTTAAAGGTATGAAGGTGAAAAACAATGTTTTGTGTTATTATTTGTGTCATAATTAAAATCGTTACTGTTATCGTTTGAAACATGTGGCATCAAATCTTGTTATTTGAAATTCATGTATTTATGGAAGGTAAAGATGGAGGTTCTTTTTTCAGCTAGAACTAATTAATTATTCTCTTGCATCTCTTACTCTAACCTTTACTTATGCATTGATATAAATGTCTCCTTTATTCTTATATTTGTAAATTTATGGTTGTAAATATTAATCGATAATTTTAGCTTGAATTATAGATACGAGTTTATTTTCAACTGTTTATCTATTTGTTTATTTATACACAGCATTTGTGGCATTTTTATCAGAGGGGGTAACTAGTATTTGGAGAATAGTTCCCCTTGAATTTGTCAGATGTAAAATTAAGCATATGTTAGATTGATATTTGAAATATTAACTCCAGATCATTTTCATTTCAGTCAAAGTGTGAAGTTTTCAGCCTAGATTCAAACACTGATTACCGTCGATTGGGTAATTGAAATTTTTATTTTTTGTAAAATATGATGTTTATGGCCTTTTTTCCTTCGGAGAAATGCTACTGCTCTTGCTAAAGGGTCAATAACTATGCAATTCTTGAATCAAATTTACATTACTCGTGTGCTTTCAGCATGATCATTGTTAGCAAGTGCACCATTTCCTTTTTAGGTTTAGACAGTATTGGTGAAATATATTTAGATTCAAATGCACCTGATTCTTCTATGAAAATTAATGATATTTTTCATCGCCTTTGCGAAGAACAGAAATCTGTCAGTGGGTATTTACCTTTGTTTATGAATCTCATTATTTTATGAAGAAAAACCTTTTGTTGGTTTGTTAGAAGTGATGTAGAGTATTTTTGCTGTAGAATTCTGTCATGCTCTGATTGTGATGTAGAAACCATATAATATATGTATGGTTTTGAACTTGCAGGCACTGCATAATTATGCATAATTATGATCTATGTTGGATTTCTATTTTGGAAGCACCAGAAGCCTTTGTTATGCATTTCTTCATTTGGAATAAGTTACGCCTTTTTAGCTAACGATTCACTTGCTGATATGCTTTAAAAGTATCATATTTTGTTTCGAAGGAGACTTTGAAGTTGGGCCAAGAGATTTACCAGTATTTGGAAGAACAGTCAAAGTACCTGCAGCTTGTGGTAGAGTGGCTAGATTCAGCTTTGAGGAACTTTGCAACAAGGTTTGCAGCTAACATGAATAGCTACACCCTTCCAATAGCAATTGAGACGTGCAGCAAAGTGAGATGTGCTATATAGATGTCCTTTTTTTATTGAGATACTTATATATATATATATATATATATATATATATATATATATATATATTTTTTTTTTATTTTCACAGCCGTTAGGCCCAGCAGATTATTTGGAAATTTCAAAGGCTTTTGATACTATAATAATTACCGATATTCCCCAACTTGATTTAAAAAGAAAAATGGAAACTAGAAGATTTATCACCGCAGTTGATAACCTTTATGATAATCATGTAAGTAGTTTGACTGCATAACGAATTCCTATGCTTGTAAACTTCATTCCTTTGTATTCCACGTTCGCTTGTAAACCTCATTCTCTTGTAATCCTCGTTCCCTTGTAAACCTCATTTCCTGTAATCCTCGTTCGCTTGTAAACCTCGTTCGCTTGTAAACTTTGTTTGAGAATGTACTGCTTATGCCCCTTGTTCTTCAACAGGCAGAGCTCTGCATCCATAGAATGTCACAAAAGCTTCCATTTCTATCATTGTATATGCTATTTTGTTTTGCTTTTATTCTTCGTCATCACTTTGGCAAGTTCAAGAAGTTTAATAAGAACTCCGCTTCTCCCTCTCAAGGTACGAATTGTTTGCTCCGCCGAAAAAGAGCCAGCAAAGCTATTTCTGACTGCACCTTTGGCTGAAGAGGAAAAAGAAAATAATCGCGTTCTGATGGATGACTTAGGAATTGATGCGGTAAGGAATGTATTTTAGTCATGGCCTAACTGCCATACATTTTTGTTATTATTGTTCATGACGAATTGTTTTGTTGCATTCTTGAAAGTAGGCCTCGTTTGATATTTGGAAGTCAGTTAATTTTTAACCCAAATACTTTAACATGAAATTTGTGTTTGTGTTTTTTTTGAAGTCACATATTGTTGCCAAACCGTGGTATTGTTACACCTTTATATAATCCTTTATTACAGGATTGTCGAACTTGTAAGTCTCGGACCCTTGCGGAATCGCATTTTTCCTTTCGGTCGTGTAAGAGCTTACTACTCTCAGGTGCCAAGTAAATGTCCTCCCCGCTCATTAATTTTTCGATTTTTTTCCAAACCCCATTACCTTATTAGGATCCCCCGTTTATTAATTTCAAGGAAATTGGCTTTTTCACGAACCCCTCTTTTCATTTTCTTTCTTTGTTAGTATTATTCACGCCCAATATTCAAGGCAAAATAGAGTGGTTCTCTATATAATAAGTTTTTTATAAGAAAAAAGTTTATAAGAAAATTAGGCTCAGATCGTCAAAATCTTAAGAAAATCGTAAGAAAATGACGAGGCTCAATTTCCAAAATTAAGTGTTTTTATAGGCCAAAAACCAGTATTTCGTTGTCATTGCATTCCAAATGTCAAAGATGGAATTCAAATTCAAGCATGCAATATTATTAACGACAGTGCAAACCATTGTAGACAGTTCATTTCAGTAAAAGTTAAGAAAAATGTAAGAAAATCTCTGGCTCAATTTCGGGAAAAGTTAAGAAAATTGAGGCTCAGGCAAAATAATGATTTTCTTATAAAAAAAACGTGTATTTTAGCTTTGTGCTTTATGAAAACTTGTTTTTTTCTTTCCTTCATTTTCTAATCATTTAAAACCATTCTTAAATTCAGACCCCCCGTCTATTTTGACCCCCTTGTTTATTCAATTTTAGAATTTTTTCTGACCCCCCTGTTTATTAAGACCCCCGTTTATTTGGCACTTAAGAGTAGTTGCTTTGCCATTCCAAATATACAGCCTCAGAAAGAGATGAAACTGAGGATCAGAAATCAAAATGGGTTGCTCGAGGGTGTCGCATTATGCAGAAAGTTGAAGACCCCATCACTTTACTATAGTGACAAATCTAGTATCTTCACGACCAATTAAGACTTTGATTGAAACATAGAGGCAGACTGCATTACTAATTATTATTATTATCAATTTTTTTACAGTTGGCAAACATAAAATATAGCTAAAAGCTAATTTACAACGTTCAAAAGTTGAAATATTAAACTATAATTATGAAAACCATAATTTTTAGAAAAAATTTTTCATAATCTGCAGACGCAAGAATTTCCATCCCATTTATAATCTTCCGTTTGAATTCAGATAGAGATCAGGAATCTTTACTTTCTTTTGTATTATGGGCCACAAGACTACCTCTGTACAGGGTTCATACTGAACCTGGAAAATAGGCCATTTTTACGAATACTCGGGGAAAACCTGGAATAGTCATGGAATTTTGTATAATTGTTATTCAAGTCAGGGAAAAGTCGGAAAATAGATTATTTATTTCACATACTATTTTCACTATCTCTTTGCATAATAGTTTACAAAGTGGCTGTTCAATTTGTTGTCAGTAAATGTGAATTTTATCACTTTAGTGCTATAGCAAATATATGTACTTTACCTATCTATTAGGCTTCATTTTCCTAACCTATTTTTATAAATATGTGAAAATGGTGTCAGGGGAAAAATGGGTGTTTTTGATTATCGATCAGGGAAAAGTCAGAGAATTGTCAGGGAAATTTGATTGATTTATTGGGTATGACCCCTGTCTGTATTCGATATCTTTTATTCCATATGTTGTTATTTATATTACTGTCATTTTACCTGTTTTTACTACTGGCATTTTACCTTATTTTACTGATTTTTTTGCAGAGTGGAGCAGGCTCTCATGCCAGTATTTTTACTGCAGAAGAAGAAATTTTTGCCTTCGAACGAACGATTTCAAGATTAATTGAAATGCAAACAGAACATTATTGGAATTATATTAGTAAAAATGATGATAGAACTTGATCAATAACAATTTCTGTAATATGTAAATCTGACATATGTCAATAAATGCTTCTAGTTTTATTTACACAATTTGAAGATATATGTTTGTACTTTTACTATATTTTATGTCATGAAATTTAAATCATTGGACGATGGGCTGTTAGCTCATTTAATTTTTACCGTTTAGTGTACCTATGTATTTAAAAGAAATTGTGTCGAATTTTTGATGTCGTTATTTATCTTTACCGGTTCAGAATGCACTCCTCATTATCAATCAATCTGCTCTACGTGAAACCTTTTAGAGCATGGGAATATGGCTCCTGGAGTAGGTAGGTATTAAGGATTTCATAGGGTTTTTGTAAGATTCCTAAAGAAAGTGTCTTTGTATGGGTCGCCTTTAGTTCTTTCAGAAGCATCCAGTTACAAAGCAAACAGGGTCTCTAAGTTTAAGCCATATTATGTAACTATAGGCGTCAGATGTGAAATATGATAAGGTAGTTATATGTAGTTTTATATTGATAGGTGTATTTTTAATCTCAGGGGGTAGTCATGTTATTTTGTCCCCCCTGGGGTCCATTGTATTGTAGTATAGTATTTCGTAATGTTTAGGTATTTTTCATGTAAGCTTTAACATTTAATTTAAAACAATACAGTTAGAGTAGCAATGTATTTAATACAAGGCTCCTATCATTCATAAATTTTTTATGAAAAACAAGAACATAATATTATCTCAGAGATAAGAAAAAGAGACAAATATTGATAGCTAAAAGTAGAAAGTCAGTGTCAAGGGACAAGGATACAACTCATGTGACGTGTTCTTTCCCCCTTCTTCACGGTCAAAAGCTGTTGTAATAGAAGGAGGCTGTCATTGCAGTTTGAAGCATAATCACTGAAAATTTTGTTAAAATCTCGAAACATGTCTTTCATGCTAAAAATTCTATTGTACTTTTTCAAACATTGTCTGGTTTAAAAACTTATGGTACACTTGAAATAAAGGCAGCTACTTAGCAATTCTCAATTTTACGCTGATATGTAATTCAAATCTCAGTTGCTTCATTTTCCTCAAAGTGAGCAAGAATTATACTTTAAAACTTTGCAGTATCTAGCTAAGTTAATTAAGTGGTATTTTGACCCAGAAACTGGATTCCGTTAAAGCAATGTTGCCTTGGGAAACTGAGAAGTGCCATAGATGAAACATTGGAAATATTGTCAAAGGTTATCAAGACGAATACCTCTTCACCAGTTAGTTGTCAATATTTCATGTAATACTGATGTTTTTCTGCTCCTATTGATGGTATTAAAAATGGGCATTTGTAACACAATGTCGATGCTTGCTACGGAGGAGAGCTTCTATAGTTATAGGTTTTGTTGTTGTAGTTGTTTAATAAAAGAACGCTTCTTAAGAAATCGCCTAGGCGTCTTTTGAAGGGAAGTAGAGAGAAGGAGTACTTCCTATTTGCTTCAGGCAGCGTAAAAATGGATGATGATAAATTAGTCTGGGCTCCTGACACGACTCATGGCTTTACAGTTGGGAAAATCGTCGACATTGGCTCTGAAACTATTTCGGTGGAGCCACTGAACGCCAAAGGAAAGGTCAGGTTGTTTTTGTTTCTTTTGTTTTTAATCTGTTTTGACTTTTATTTGCTGCACATCCACATCAGTGATAAAAGCACAGTTAGTTCTTTTCGCTCGATATTTGCGTTTTAAGTTTTCATTGCTGCTACATTTTCCTGCTCTTGACTACTCATAGACTTACTATCGTTTTCTTCACTCATTGAAATGTTGCTTTGTTAATCATTTCCATACTTTTAATTTATGTTATCGTTACATTTATTGAATCTATTCCCATTATAATCTAACATAAATAACGGATAATTTACATTTGTCAACATGAGAAACCGGAACTTGTTAGCCGTATGCAAACGTAAATTGTCTAATCCTATTGTGCGGCAGTAAATGTTGACCTCATTGATAGTTAATGGAGTTCCCGGTCCCTTCGGCTGCTATTGGAGTCCGGAATGAATAAACCGCAATCGAATTATTTCCAGATTGTTGAGGAAGTGATGGTTTAAACGATTTAGTAACTGTTGTAGGTGACCGGAGTATATGATGCTGTGAAATTGTTTTCGTAGGTAATTAAAGCACCCTACAACAGGGTTTTTCCAGCTGAAGATGATCTGAGTCACGATGTGGATGACAACTGTAAGTGTTAACTCATGAGGTGTAATTAAAAGGACACGTTTTTTTAAAAAAGTTTTTTGGCTTTGTGCTGAAGCTTTCTAACAGGGTTTGTATGGGTTTTGGAGAGTTTTGGAAAGTTATGGATTTGATGATGCCATTTTTCCAGGACCTCGGAAATTTTGGAAAAGAGTATGTTTCAAAATGGCTACTGAAAAGTCTTGAATTTTTGCTTAGAAAAGTTCATAGATATCCTAAGTGGATATAATGCAGTTTCACATTAAACACCATATGTGTTGTATTTGTTCATTTTACTATTCATAATGTAAAATGTAATCCACCAAAAAATCATAAATTATATTATTGAAAATAGCATTTTTCTATTTTTATGAGCTTTCAGAATGTGAACAAAGATGTGTTTTATGGTTTTGGAAATGTTTATCTTTTTTGCAAGTCCATTATCACCACCTTGTTAGGTCTTTCTTAGCAGAAATTTTTGAGTTCTGATGTTTTGGACATACACAGTAATGGAAAGTGAAAAACTTGAAATAATGATAAATCATAGTAAATAACAGAAGGTATACTGTTAGAAGGAAGCCAACATCACATTGATGCCATTTTGTACACATAAAAATTGAATTTAAAATGCACAAATACTAAAAAACTTTCTCAAGCCTCACAAATCCAGTACTGAACTTTTTTTAACTTTTGAGCAGCTGAGTACTACTATTTTATAAGCCACTTTCTTATGAAAAATGTGTACTTTGTGAATATAGCTAGTTTCCTTGTTGACCTTGGTTCTATGACTTTAGAATAATTTGAATTTCAAGGAATCTTTTAGTCTGGACTTCACTGTAAATGCATTTTGTGCAAGATTTACCTGCAGCTAAATCAATATATACAGTTATGTACATATGTACATTTAGTATAGTTGTTAATAAAACCAGTTAATAAAAAGCTATCCTTTTACTACTTACTTGCAAGATAAGTTGTTATCAAATGTTACATTTTAATTTTCTTTAATTTAAACATTGTACCTAATAACCAAAGTAAGTCTTTGTACAGCATTGCATAAATAGATAGTTAGTTAAATTTGTATTTAGGCTCTTTTGGTAAATATTTATGATACTTTATTTCAAGTCAGCCATTAGAATTGAAGGAGATTTTTTAATACTTTACTTATAGTAAGGTAATAGACTGTAGTGTTGGATTCAGTATCATTTGGTTCAATTTTGTTGTTTCACTCAAAGGCTTATATTTGATTCTAGGTTCATTAATGTACTTAAATGAAGCAACCTTACTACACAATTTAAAAATAAGATACCAAAAGGATGAAATTTATGTAAGTATTCAATATTTGTTGCATTATATTATATCCTTTGCCATTCATAATATAACCTTCACCTCCACACCATTCACATAGTAGCACTCTATATCTATATATATATATACATATATATATAT